>QGOH01003946.1:0-15981 GCA_003313155.1 Boletus sp. MG95
CGCGGTCCCGTTTGCAGGGAAATTTAGACGTATCCTGCTGACAAAACCCTCCTCCAATGGAGTCGGGGAACTTGGCACCCATCCTGTAATGTCGGGCTGAACCAACGGTTCGGTCCCATTCGCGTCAAGTTGGCTGCGAGACAAAGGAAGCAGCCAACGCGTCGAGGCTTGGCAGAGTGTCAAGCCTATCAGTCGGTTCATTTCCACGTGTCTGTGGACTTGTCACGTTGCAACCAAAGTCACCAAACGCCGGTTTCGAGACTCGTACAGGAACCAACGTTACTGCCGGTCCCATCGACCACCTGACCTGCCATCTGAATCATGATGCGGGACCATCGGACAACAGCCATAGACTAGGAGTCATAGACTGCCAACTCTCAGTGGTTCCACTATAATACGGATCAAAATTTCTGTGTTTATCCGAGCAAAGTTGCATCCAGGAGGCTCGTTGTATGGTAAGCAGTACACTGCACGGGGCACCGCTTATTGGCATTACAACTCTAGCGCATCAACATGCGGTGGATACGTTGCGGGCACTGTCACTCGATTATCTCACGCATCGCCTGGTTCCTGACCACACGACACCGCAACCATGTTCGCAGGGGTTGCCGATTCATCAAAGTGTTGGGAGTGTTGTAGGCCGTGCCTCATATATACTCCGAGCCTCGCCAGGAGACATCTCCCGCCTGGGTCTGCTAATTGTTGCGGCCTCCGTCCTCACCCTCTTCTACTATGGAAACATTCACGGATATAGAACTTCCAGATTATTCACCTTCTATCCCTCCAGATTACTCGTCGACGCCGTTACCCGGGGAGCAGTGCATCCAAAGGACACCAAGGCAGACAGTTCACTACCGCGAAAACTGTGCCTTCACATACGAAGAACATGGCATGTCTCTCACGTTGCGAGGCTGTCGGGAGGAGGATGGCATACCTACTTTCGGGCTATGCAGCACCGTGTATGGTGAGTTTGCACCTGGAGATAGGAAAAAAATTGTGTCTGTAGTAGCAAAGGTTCGCACCACGTCCTCTCTTTTCCTTATCGCCATTTTGATCTTGGACGCAGTTAGAAGCACAAGTTCGGGTGAAAACAAGATCGGGAATGTCATTGCATACTCTTTTCGCCAAAGAGCGCCTGCTGTGGCGGAGAGGCGACTCGACCAGCAACGTGTGCCCCAGCCTGTTACCTCTCTCGTTATCCTTCCCTTCTGCATATCGGGACAAAGGCCATGGTTGCCCCCATCGGCTCCCACCTTCCATGTCTATCAAGAACCCATGCCGAGTGGCTATTGTGCACTCCTTAAACGTTGTCGTCCGGAAAATCACATGTCCATTTTTTTCCCAAACCAAGTCAGCGATACGCACGTGTCATTGAAGGCTTGAAGCTCATATGAAATTATGCAGGGATGTCTGTCTGTCTGCGTATTTACGCTATAGCCCTCGGGTCCGTCCACCCCGGCCGTCACCACCCTCTTTCTCTTCCGTAAAAATCTGCCCAGAAGAATGGCAAGAAGAGACTTGGAGGATGACCAAAGGACTCTCAAGTGAAGGTAAAGAGCCACCTATTGCCCAGTGTCGTGTGAGTCGTGCGGTGTAAAGTTCCTTCACGGGTAGTTAACCACCTCCCACAAGCTCTTTGTCCCTTCCGTTCGAATTTTCGCATCGTCGGAGACTGTCCCGTTTCACATATCATTCTGCTCTTCAGCGTCATTTCTGGGTAGCATCGCCGGACTTGTGACACAAAGCGATCTTTGCCTCGAGAAACCCGTTCATGTATTCCTTCTCCGACGGACGACTGTGTCGATTGGACAGTGGAAAAATATTCAAGAAGAAGTGCTCGGTATCGGCAGGATTTTTCCCAATCCCACCACAGCTATCGAGCCTATGTCAGACAATATGGCGACCCTCAGCTGGGATGGTGAAATACATTGCGAGCGGCCGATCGGATACTCTAGTTTTACTACCTCCGTGGTCGAAGTCAGGGTGAGTCTCGTCTACGTATTTCGAAACCTTGGCAGTTCGAACATCTTGCATATCAGGATTTCTTGGTGCTTTCATTGCTCGCTCCTCCTGGTCCACTGGAATCCATTCCTCCACAACTTTATCAGGCGTTTCCTATTCGTCTGGTCACACACCCTTGGATCGACCGATCTTGAATGTGCCGCTCCACCATTATTTAAGAATTAAATTAAACTATCGGGTTTTCCTGCGTTTATGCAGTATATAATAAGTGGTTGCTTCTTAATGATGTTTAGAAAGTCGGATTATTCGAGTAAACCTTTTGTATAAGACTCGGTTCATATGTACCATGTGCCAACACAAGCGAGACCGACGAGCCAAGTCATTTTAGTCAAAAAAAAAGGTCCTGTAAGGGCGAGGAAGCCTTGCTCGGGGTCTAATAAATCGGGGGAGCTGTGACGGCCCCAAGCCTATGGTGGCCGGGACCGGGACTGCGCAGGGATATCGTACGGGCGCCGATGCACGGGTATCAAATGGAGGCGTTGCTCTGGATATCGGAGTGGAGCCGATGGCAACTATGTACAGGCACAGTCCTGTGGTGATATAAACGCCGTAACTGAAACTCCCATTGATCATCACAACGTTCTTCAATGGCTATCTCAGAAAAGGTCTACTCGCTCATCCACTCCGGCAAGACGCTGACCGCTGCGTTCGCCACTACGACCGGAACAGATCATGATCATGATGTGTCCCCGGGTCACCTAGCCAAGACCCTGTACGACGCGCATCCCAAGAACCACCACAGCCTTTCGGGTAGTCGTACTAGCCATCTGGAGGCGTTCAAGGAGCTTTTCCAACACACGGGGAAGAAGGATGTAGAGCGAATTCAGGCGATCGAGCCGACTCAAGAGGACCTCGACCTGGCTGCTCAGTGTGGCAATTTCGGCTCACGACCCAGCGATCTGTTTCTGAAGGTTAGTGGGTTATCACACATGGCGGCTCTATATCAGAAGGTTTCAGATATACGTGGACGTTCTGGCCACACTCGACAGCGACCCTTGGGCTGGTGTCGTGTCCCCACCTCTCTTGGGCTCCAGAGGAGTCGTAAACTTCTCCATAATATCCTTGTGGGGGTTCTCCGAGGCGATGTGTGATCCAAAGGCTGAGATATTTTCAGGATACCAGACATTATGCAACACTATTATGATTGTATCGTCAACGCAGAGCACGAAGTCTTTCTCGCTACAAACTATTGGGAAGCGTCCAAGGCATCCAAATTCGTCTGCGACGCCTTCAAAGAGCTATCAAGACGGGCTGAGAAACGGGGAAAGAAAGTTGTTGTGAAGATGATGTACGACCGCGCAAACTTGAAGATGCTTGCAGAAAGCCACGTTCTTGTCGAAGAGGAGGAATGGGTGAGTGATGAAGTCAAACTGCCGAGGAGGAGTGAGATGCCATGGCTCGATTTCGAGCTCGTGAATTTCCACCAGTGAGTGATATCTCGGATCAGACTTTTTGACTATGTAACTCGACACATTCATCCCCAAGACCCTTGCTAGGAACCTTCCACTGCAAATTTATGGTCGTTGACCGGAAGGTGGCGTTGGTGAACTCGAATAATATTCAAGATCGTGCAAACATGGAGATGATGGTACACCTCGAAGGTCCCATCGTGGATGCTTTCTACGACATGGCCCTCATTAGCTGGTTTAGGTCGATGCACCCGAGGCTGCCCTTGTTGACCCAACCGTTCGAAAAACCCGAGGGTGGCTACAAGTTTGGAATGGACAATAAATATGCATCGGTACATCTCCTCGATGGAAAGAAAGGCGCGGAACTTTACCGCAAGTTGACTGGTGAAGATATTCCCCCGGAGGAAGCATCAGATGGCAAAGTTTTCATCTCGGGGGAATATCAAACAATTACGGAACATCTAAGTCGGTCCTTGTTTACGTTCACACGACTCCGGTTGATGACCTTAAGTACAGACGCAGACAATCAACCGAACACACATGGAACCATTGAATGCGCAATGTCTGGGTCACCTGACGATGAATATTTACCCCACATTTTCCACGCATCACACGGGGAATGTCCTATGGTTCTCTTGAATCGTGCGCCGTACGGAAAATTGGGTAATCCGGACAGTGCAATACTCAATGCCCAAGACGCTGCGTGGCTTGCGGGTCTGAAATACGCGAAGAAGAATGTATTCATACAGTCACCAACCTTTAACGCGGTACCCGTGGTAGAAGGTGTCTTGAATGCTGTGCGTCGTGGGATTGAGTGCACGCTATACATAGATGTTGGATACAACGATGGAGGAGAAGTATTGCCTGGACAAGGTGGGATCAACGAGGAAGTTTCGAAACGAATGTTTGCACAGCTGAACGAAGAGGAGAAGGAGAGACTTCGATTCTTCTGGTATACTGGTGAGCTCCACCGCCGTCAGATGGTAGCACCGACGCCAGATTGCAATAACTTTTCCGCAGGAAAAGACCAGATTAAACCGATCAACGCGTCTGCACAGAAACGGAATTGCCACGTACGTCCTCCATTAATATTATGCTGTGTCGCTTGTCTGGAAATTGCGGTCAAGGTCAAATTGATGATCATCGACGATGCTGTAGGCATCGCCGGGAACGGAAACCAGGGTGAGTTTCATTGGCGGTGCACGACTTTGTTGGACGTTGTCTAACATAGACATCCACCAGATACACAATCTTGGTACCACAGCCAAGAAGTGAATGTAATGATTGATAATCCAGCCGTCTGTAAAGACTGGCGGGATACAATCCGAAGAGTGCAGAACACGCATCTTCATGAGCTGCAGAAGGACGGGATATACGTCGACCAAGATGGAAACCCGCTGACGGACTCGACGGGAGTTGGGAGTGGACTGAAAGGTGTTATTAAAGGCGTACAAGGATCTATTGCTCGGGCGCGTGGCAAGGGCGGATTTTAGCTGGCCGTGCATGTCAACCATGCACCGCGCTGTCCGTGAGTGACCGCATACCCACAATAGGGCGCGTGAGTCATCGACGCAGCATCCATGTGCTCTGGAGAACGGCAATGTGAAGTACCTCTACTCGTTCCAAGCACTTTGAAAGCGTTTCCCGCGAGCAGGGTACATGATAGCACCAACTCCATAAGCGAACAGCTCCATCATCAATCAGATTTTGCTCTCATCACACCAGAAAGCAGCGTCTGGTTGTCGCCGCCAATTCGGTAGTGCGGCGAGCGGAGTGGGAAGCCAGTTTTAAGTATAGCTTCACGAACCATATGGTGGAAGAACGCTACCAATCACACGTTTATTGCCCGTCTCCCGGGGGAGGCTCTTTGCAACTTGCCCGAGCACTCCCATGTCCACTGCAAGTCTTCCCGAGTACGCTGCTCCTGGATCGCAACTCCTTTCACCATCGTACACCGCTATACCACGGATACACGAGTCCCAGTTGGCGCTCAACCCTCGACTGCGACCCAACAGACTCCCTCGTTCGTTCGTCAAACAGACGAAGAACGGTAACCTGAGTCTGAGACTGGTTAACCAGGATGTTCGGGCAGAGATCCCCGTTTACGGCCTTGGAGCCTCCGTGCAAGGGACGGTGGAAATCAGCAAGACCGAGGGTATCACAAGTGTTGAAGTAAAAGTGAGTCAGCCAGTCGTTCCTTGGATAGGGGGAGAGTGTTGACGAGTACCCTCTCAGGTTGAGGGCATCCTCAAGCTGGAAGAAATAGCGGAAGGCGGAATGTCTAACCACAGGTTATTCTCGAACAAGAGTATGCTCTGGATCAAGGATAGGATTCAAGACGCACCATGTCCCAATTCGCTACGATTCAGCTTCTCATTTCCCACAACATATTCCGATAGAGACAAGATGCATGTAGGTGTCCATGTTGGTTTCAGATTGACACCATCCTTCACACGCCACGTTAGCTTTTGCCACCAAGCTTTGAAGCTCATCTTTCAGGGCTCCCCGGATTCCGGGCACATGTCAGCTACAGTGTGAGCGCAGTCGTGGTCAAGCCTAATGACGTTTCCAACATGGTCAAATCCACTCTTTTCCGCAAAGACGATTGGTATGTCGACGCACGTCGCGTGTCCACTGTCAAATTAAAATTATTCATCCTTCTACACAGGACTGTCTCTACGCCGGTTTTGTATCTCCCTCGTACTCGCCCATCTGTGCCAACACCTGTTCCGCTCGTGGCGACTGCATTGAGCAGTGGCTTTGCGGAGACGTCGCAATGGAAGCTGTTTTCTTCGATTGCTGCGGCCAACCGACGAGGGATACGGGATCTGGTAGCCAAGGTTCGTTTATCGGCACATCTTTCTCATGCAGTCACAACACTGTTATGTTAGTTGTACATCCCCACGACACGGATATTCTGCATTCGCCAGCCCATTCCGTTCCATCTATCGTTCCATTCCAACTCCGAGTCCTTGCTTGCTTTTTTGCCACTCGCTCCTGTGGCTGGTCTAATCGCTCCGAAGCGACAGGCCACGCGGATTCAACTCTTGCGACAGACAACGGTGGACGTTCGGTGAGCTGTAACCGACGGAATGATAATCATTTTTCGCCATTCTGAACACAGTTCTAGCAATACTATCATTCTTGGCACCAAACCAGATATTTGGCGAATAGATTGTATTGGTGAAGGTGCATTCAGAAATGCTGTACGTATTGAACTGGTAACTGTTTTGCGCATTATTCTGATGCTACGTGAAGGGAATTGGGGCTGACTGGGCCGCGTTCTCTGGCGATATTTTCATTAGCGATGAGGTCACAGTCGGGGGGTTCAAAGCTAGTGGGCTCTCTGTACGGGTATGCTCATCCAGCTTGTACGCAATCGCGGTGTATTGAAACTAAACCACAGGATTGCCTAGTGCTAACCATGACGCCTCCTGACCCTTTGAAGTCGTCCTTCAAGGAGGTCAGAATGGTTGTGCCCATCCGACTAGCTACTGATCGTTGGAACGACGATAGTACGGGTCTTGAAACATATGAACCGTCATCCGTATCCTCATCGGAGGAACTCGCTGCGGCGCCTGACCCTCTGTATACCTCATACTAGACGTTTGTGTTACACCTACTTTGCTGATGAATGGATTCTCTGTTTGTAATACTCGTTGTAGCGAGATTCCCGAACGTTTTCTTGGAACGCACTTGCGTCTAGTAATGTACTAAGCGACTGGTGCCACTCGTGTAGTTATATCTCCTCAGGCTTTGCCATCTCACCAGGCCCGCCACCCAACAGTGACGTCATATCACGTGGGGCTTCAGTATATATTTCTCCGTCCGTATCGAGGTCAACATTGAGCAGATCATCATGGCCAGCGAAGCAGTGCCTTCACAAAACACTCGCGATGTCGTACCGCCCGCTGAGACAGAACAGCAGCATATCCAAGCCTCACCGTCATCTGCGGTGGGCCCGCCGACTGGGATTGATACGTCTGTCCAACAGGGTACGTCAGATCCGCGGACGACGTGTTCTGCTCTTGGGTGGCTGACCTTCCACCAGCTTCCACGCTTCCGGGTGATGGAAACGACGTGCCTGTGGACCAGATCCAGAAGCCGTCCGAAGTCAACCGAGATGACTCCAATATCAATGTTGCGGAACAGTCGCCACCCAGTGCGACATTCAAGGAACAAGTATACGGTCAGTTTTTTTCTTGGTGTCGCGTTCACTTGCGAGCTCACTAACAGCTTTGGATTAGGTTACGCCAGGGTAAGGTCACTCTGATGTCGTTGGTCCTTGGGTCTGCTGATAGGCTGTTTTCTGTGCGTGTGCCATAAAGTTGATTCGTGGTACGGTAAGTTGCGCCGCTGCCGTGTTGCCGAGGATGGGTCTGATACGGTCGACGCCACCAGGTGCTTGGTCAGCCTGGCGTCAAGGAACAGGGAACACAAGTGCTTCGCGGAGAGCAGAGCATTCCCCTGCGCAGAGGCTCCCAATCCAGCAAGTAGGGCTTAACCGAGCTGTCTTGACTCCACTGTAGCATAGTCGTTCTGAGTCTGTTGCCTGTGTAGCGTCGACTGTATCCCTGCCGAGTTTGAGCGCTTGTACGATCTGAGATCCACTTGGGCGCTAAAAGACACCTGTAAAGGTTAAACTTCTAATTTAAATCCTCCGTCTGGCAAGGTCCCAGTGCAAAGCACTACAGTAACGTCTTGCACCTCGCCCAACGAACCTCGACGGCTGAAACGAACGGCAGGCCAACAGCTCTTTTGCAACTGAGCGAGCCCTCTCGTTGGCCCCTGTAAGCGCCTCAGTGGTATGACTTGCCGAAGGCACTTGGAGATGGAGAATAATGTATCCCCCTATGTTCGTCGGGTAATTTGCAGATGAGGTGTCAAGCATCGAAGCATCGGGGCAAAGCGGACAGTTGTATGACGTAAAATGAAGAAAATGCATTTGACACAAAACGAAAAGACCCACGCTTTCAGGGTCACTCAGACCCATAATGTTGTCCGTGCAAGGGCCCGTCGACCCTCTGGTGTACGAGGGTGCGCTGTGCGATGTGGTACAACGGCCACCGGCGAGGATCATCAGCCCGGTCATCCCTAGCTGCGAATATGCGCTCGCGGTGAGTCAGAATTCTGCTATTTCGCAAGGATGTTCTGGACGTCGAACTAGGAAACGAACATTGTAGAAATCAGCGAGGATGGGGTCAAGAAGGCTGCTGAATATGTACGTGTCTACCTTTCTATGTTGATCTAGTCGAGGTGCTGAGGGCCACACCACAAGATTTCACTCAGGATGTTCGTGGAGTCGTACACACCACGGACATGGCGGACCCACCCCTTGCATATCTGTCCTCCAGAGCCGTACTCGGCCTCGGATCCGCTCACGAAAGAGTGTCTCAACTGGATTTTCCTCGTTGCCTCGCTCAACTTTAGCTTCTGGTCGGAGAGGGAAGGCAGCGCGGAGCGGTACGGGGTGGAGTGGCGGAGGGGCTGGGACACGGAGACGCGTGGCGTGCACACAGGGTACTGGAGTCTCGTCGCTGCTCTGGATCGAGGTGGGTGTTTGGCTGCTCTGTGGACACGTGACGCTCATCTGGCCATAAGCGCTGGAAGAGCACATTCCGATCACCGATCCGGTGTTTTACTCGTCCGAGGTGCTCTGTCCGGACACGCTGATCGCGCACGTCTTCCGTGCTGCCGCGGTGTCGAAAGAGGAAGTGCCGTTACTCAAAGAGCGGATTGCGATCATGAGACAGGTCGGCTCCATCCTCTGCAAAGTACGTCATCCGTCCGGGTCCGCGATCGATCCCCGTCCGAGTGACAGATGCAGAACTTTGGCGGATCCTACGCGGGCTTTTTGAATGCCTTCCAGAGATCCCGACGTGGCCGAGGAACGGCACTGCAGCTCGTCCAGACCGTCGTCGACACCTTTCCCTCGTTCAGAGACGAGCGATCCCTCGGCGGACATCGGGGTGCGTGCCTGTCTTTCTGCTGGTGTCGCCCTCCCTCATGTCGCGCTCGCAGTCTTGTTCTGGAAGCGCGCCCAAATCCTCGTCGCTGAAACTTGGGCCGCCTTCTTCCCCCCCGACGCCGACGCCCCCCATCCCCTCTTCCCACACGGTCCCGGCGCTTGTATAGACTCCCTCACCATGTTCGCGGACTACCGCGTCCCCCAAATCCTCCACCATCTTGGCATCCTCGTCTACCCGCTGTCGCTGCAGGAAAAGCTGAGGAATGGGGAGGACATCCCGCCCGGATCCGACGAGGAGGTCAGCTTGAGAGCAGCAAGCATCATAAGTGTCGAGCGAGTGAGGGAAGAGATGTTGACGCTGGGGGGCGACCTCGGAAGGGGACCTCGGGAAGAGATCAACAGCGTGTTGATCGACTTTTATCTCTGGGACTTGGCCAAGAGAATCGAGACCGGGCAAGATAGAGTGGAGGGGATCAAGTGCGTGCAAGTCCTTCCTGCCCATAGGACGCGAAGCATTTGGTACTAGACACAACTTGGTAGAGTTCGTACCCTACGACGAGTGAAATCGAATGTCCTCGGGCGTGAGTCGAACACGGGCTGGAGAAAGACAAGCCGAACCGGTGTCCTTTCACAGCGTCTCTGTCTTCCGTTTCCTCGTCCGAACGTCCAGATTTGCAAAATTCCTCTTTTCCGGTGTCACCCACGCCATCCCAACTGCCTCAAAAATAGCCTCTTCCTTCTCACTGGCCACCAATTCCCAATATCCCCCGTGCTGCTCGATACATCTTTGTTTGTCAATGTCGTCAGCGCGAGTCGTTGTCCCCACGCCTCGCCATCTCCACAGCCCATATTCATTGAGGCGAAATCCAAGTCGGGATGCAGCTTTTCGTATGGCAAGATTGAATTGAATGTCCCCTGTCAGCGCTATTGAAGCTGCGCCTGCACACTGACGCGGGACATAACTAACGCCACCGTCAAGTCCCTGGTCACGCACAAGGCGTTGGCGGATTGAACTCACTATATCTTGCCGCTAAAAAATTGGCCTTCACGCTTTTGGACACCTTGAATTCTCTCTGTCCTCGTCTCCCACCCATTTCCTTCCCTCTCGGTCTCGCCACGTTCAGGAATTCTAATAATCCCATCCCACTTCTGGGCACCAGCAGTGATAGTAGTGGCAAGAAGTCCTCGGCACTCGAGCGGCGAGATGATCTCTGTGGAAAATGTCGCGGTGTCTGGTAGGCCTTTGGACTTGACCTTGGTCTCAGGGTGATTTGCAAAGGGAGAAGGTATGATGTCGTATTTGGACCTCTGTTTTATGGTAGAGTCAGTGCTTGGAGCACCTTCAGGTGAAAATATGCCGGTAGTTTGTGGGTGAAGGACGATAAGGGTGATGTTTTGAGCGCCGGCTGTACCACGGCGGCTGGGAGAAAGGTAAACGTCGTTCCAGAGCACGAGGGCGTGAAACTCACAAGTCACCGCTCAGCACAACAGTATATTTGGATGAAATATTCTGTGTCACAAAATCCTGTTGCAAGACAATTAAGGGACCAACAGGGAGGGAAAAAGTATCATGTAGTACGTACACGGACGGCTGATGCTTGTTCACGAGTCATGCAGCGATCAAGGCCAATCATGTACTGTGCGTTAATCTGCTGAGGACGGCTTAGCATCTGAAGGAATTTAGGCTCTCGGAGATCCTGAAAGGATCTACAACCTGCGTCATAGAGTGTGTTGGCACTTGATGGTCTGTGCACAAGGAAATGAAATACGTAGATGGGCGGCAATAGATTTGCCCTACCCTATGCCACTGACACTTGACAGTGAGGATACCACCTGTTCTCTGTGTAGTTCGTCAAGGGTCTTTCGAGGTCTGGGTTTTGTGTGCTCCGTTAGAGAGTGGTCTGAATTCCTGGCTTTCCTTGACCTGGGTGGCGTGGGTGGTTCCTATAGCGCGTAGGGACATCAAGGTCTAAAAAGAGACTAGAGGTGAATCATCCACAGACATAGGGAGTTCCAGAGAGGTAAGCATCTATGCGCTTCGCGATGCGCACACCTATTCCTTCGAGCTAGATGAACTCATGAGACGAGAGTAAACCATCCAGACAAAGATGAACTTGCATGCCTGACTTGCTCGACTGACCGAACTTGCTCGGGTAGCTGACCAATGGCACTGATCGCTTTCGAGTAAGCCCGCACCTTGTAAGAATTCGAAGACGCAGAGGCTTTCTCCTCGTCCATGTCTAAAATGCTCGTTAGCATGCTGGCCACGTTTGACAACGAAACGTACATCGTGACAGTACTTGGATCAGCTCCTCGTTTGGCCCTGGGGAGGTCGAATAGCGTCTCAAGCACCCTCGTGGGAGAGGGGTAAAATATAACGTTCGTTTCTTGAGGAGTGTCGATAGCATGATGAACTAACTCGAGCTCCTCGACGACGACAACGACAACAGCGTTGAGC
Organism: Boletus sp. MG95; assembly: GCA_003313155.1. Classification (NCBI taxonomy): domain Eukaryota; kingdom Fungi; phylum Basidiomycota; class Agaricomycetes; order Boletales; family Boletaceae; genus Boletus; species Boletus sp. MG95. The sequence continues at coordinate 11,858 of QGOH01003946.1, forward strand.
ACGCGAAGCAAAGTGTGTGTCAAGGGCGGGATGTGCGATTACATAATACGCGTCTTCCCTACAGACACCATTCGCTTGGCCCGCTGCACGAGACTGCCCTGAACGATGACCGACACATCACCGCAAGCGTCGACATCGTACCCGACGACGAACATGACCAGTCTCACCGATGCCCAACTCAGACAGACCATCACCCAGTTGTCCAATGCCGCAACGAGTCAGTTTCAGCCATACGTCGCAGCGGGTGCGCAGGCTGCTTCATCCAAGGGTCAGCTCATCTCTAAATGTCTGTCCTGGCGGTTCTGACACTCCCTCAGCCTATCTCAAAAATGTCCACACATGGTCGACGACAACGACGACAACCCCCAAGACCGCGACGCGTTCCCGCCCTCGCGCTGCCAAGGGCACGCCCGTGACACCCGCTCCAACAACCTACACCCCCGCGGCGTACCAGCCACCACCTCCGCCATCAGTACCCACAGTACCTGCCCCGCCCCCACCCCCACCTAACCCACCCTTGCACCCTCTCCCGGTAACCACCCAAGCGCTGCATTCTACCTACCCTCCCCGTCTCCGCACTGGCACATCTCTCCTCATGCAACCTATCTTGAATGCTTCCTCTACCACTGCGCGTACATCTACTCGTCGCGGAGGCATGGTCAACTACGCCGAACCGGGATCGGGGGACGAGTTCCCTGACGCTGGTGCCATCGACTCGGACGACTCGGACTTTGTCGCAAGTGGCGGCACCCGGACAGCCCTACGACAGTCCAGATCACGCATGGGCAGTGGAATGTCAGTCTTCCATTCTGGGAGCGGGCTATCGACACCTCAGCCTCAACCACTGCAACTTCAATCACAGCAACAGCTGAAACCAGTACACACAGAAAAGGCGGAGCTGGAACAGAGCTATCTGGGTATGATCCCCCCATCACGATTTATTAAACCCAAGCCTGTTGGCCCAACTGCACATGAATATCCGTGAGTCTTCTTCCGTATATTCTCTTCAATGGAAACTATGATGTCCCAACGTCCATTTCTGTGGCACATTGATTATCGATTTTAATATGATGCAATGCACAGATCCACAGACGCCCTCGAAACTCATTCTCAGAGACGTACATCCCTCGTTCCCATCCGTGTGGAGTTCGAGACAGAGACGCATAGAATTCGAGACTGTTTCGTCTGGAACCTCTACGAAACCCTTATCAAACCCGAAACATTCGCAAAGATTTTTTGCATGGACCTTGATTTACCGATCGTTCCTTGGGCCGAGACCGTTGCTAATCAAATTAGGGCACAGCTCGAAGAGCACGAGGGTGTTGCTTCGTTGGATTTGGGTGTGGACGATCATATTCACAGGCACACGGATAGGGATGGTGAGAGTGTCGAAGAGATTCCCGAGTGCAGAGTCATACTTAGCGTGAGTCGTCATGCATTCCATCGTCCTCGCTTTATTCCGTCTTCCCACTGCGTTTGACCCTAATCCAACGTGTGCGTAATGTAAGGATCACTGACTAAGCCCCATTGGTGCATCATACGCATAGATTGACGTACAGATAGCTACCTACCACCTACTCGACCACATTGAGTGGGATCTTCTCTCGCCTCTAACACCAGAGGCATTTTCTCAGCAACTCTGCGCTGAACTTGGGCTATCTGGAGAAGCGATCCCACTCATCGCACATGCAGTGCATGAGGAACTCATGAAACATAAAAAAGATGCCATCGAATGGGGTGTCATAGCTGGCGAACGCGAACCAGCATCTTCCACCACAGAAGGGCCTATAGCGGGAACAGGGACCTCCGTGGGCAGCGGTGTTATGGTGATGAAAGACAAGACGGGTCTTGGTCTTGGAGGGTGGGGACGCACTCCGAAGGATGGGAGGGGTCCAAAAACCCTGAAGAGTGTATGGAGGGAATGGTCGGAGGCCGAGGAGTTCAGGACACGATTTGAGGTGCTAAGCGCAGGGGAAGTGGAAAGGAGAGAGATTGAGAAGGAAAGGGCTAGCAGGTGGGTTATCCCTCTTCACAATTCCCTGGTCTGCTGAACCTGGTTGCCCACAGACGTTTGCGTAGGGAGACATCAAAATTCCAGACGACGCGGACAAGACGACGGTGAAAACTTCATCAGACGCAGCACGCGCCACCATCAGCGCTCGTGTTGGTTCTGAGTTCCGAGTACCTTGTTGTTATTCACCCGAAGTATTTTATTTCGGTATTTGTTGTAACGTCATGTCGACGTGCATGGACTTGTACACCGACTTGCCGCCCTTGATCTTATGGCTTGCTTCGCAGCTCATCACACATTCACCAGTGTCTAGCAGAAAGTACGCTCAGAACATTTGGGGTATGAATACGTAAAGATCCAAACATTCATTTCCGAGCTTTTTCTGCCACTGGTTGGATGAGATCAGGACTCATCTGCAGGGGAGATAAGCTGGGAAGACGAAGGTTGGCGCAGGTGACTCGGCTTGGAGGGAAACAAACCACCGAACCTTAACTTTGAAACTCTGGAGGGCATGTGTTGCTTCGAAGAGCACCTAGGTGTGGTACACAATATACGTGCTATACAATCGTCCCACTGCTTTGAGTTCAAGCTGGTGGGGTTTGTTCGCAAGAGAGCTGCAACGTTGCATCCGCGCGTGGTGGAAGATTGATCATCGGGTGCACATGTACGGTGGACGGATGGTTGATGTCCCGTTCCATATTCAGGGTAGATGTGACGAGCGAATATGTGGCCCTTCCATTCATTCCAAACAACAACAGCAGGCCCAACTGAACGCATGTCATGCGCAGTTAGCGTTCGTACATCCCACGGCCGACACGTCGCTCATCGGCCCGAGAGCGAGGGAACTGGGGGATGCCTGAAAATACCCCGCAGACGCATTCCCCACTTACACCACCACGGGCAAGGCCGGGGGCGGACCTTGCCGCCCGTGTCGTAAAGATTGGCAGCTGGAACACCGGAGCAAGATGATGGGCGCGGCTTCACCCGGAGCACATGCCGCAGAGGGCGAGGATAGAGTGATGGGGTGATTACGGTGATTGAGACACAGTCTCTGAGGTTATCGTATCGGCTATGATCCACGAATTTCCTCGGCGCTCGCCTCTTGCCAAGCTGGTGTAGTTTTGCTTGTATCTTCAGTTCGCGCCCCGGCGTGGGGCCGTCATTATGTTAGCACAGACGGCTTGGCTACGTTCTTGGGGTAGCGAGCACGGAGCCGCGTCATGGTTCTGCAGGCATGTGTTCAACTGAGGTACATGGAATGGAAGGCAGGTCGTGAAATGTCGAGTCGTCGTCCCACTGCGGAGGTAGTACAGCATATGAGCCATTTCGACATTTGATTTTGCCGCTAGTGCGCTCCGCGGATCTCGCTGGCTACGATATTGGGATGCAGCGATGCTGTACATAGTGTCTGTGGGGCCACCGATATCCACCGTTGTCGCCCCCTCTTGACACGGACTGCCTTTGATCCCGCGGCTAATAATACTGGCTCATATAAGCCCATCCCGCCTCTTGGAGTGAGAAGTCGGCCTTTGCAGATAAGCATACCGCAGCTTGGCGCTTCTGCACGTTTCATATGTGCTGATCTCATTCTAGATCCTGGGGATTCCGGGAGCATCCCCAACCCAGTGCGAGGCTTGTTCCGGCATTCGCCGTGGACCGTGTGTGGGTCAACCGGGCGGGATCTTTGTGGCGCTGCAATCTGTGCAAAGATCAGCGCGAGAAGGGCGGCCGGGGTTAGCAGAGCTGCCATGGCAGTCGAACAAGTACACACGGTGGTGGTGGAGACTGCCGAGCGTGGTAAGCTTACGAGCATACCGCGATGAGCGCTGGCAACGAGGCAGATTAGACGGGGAAGCAGTCGGATTACCTACATACGTGGCTTACAGCCCAACCCCCAGGAATCGAGACCACGGAAGCAGACATCGCGGCGGACAAGCATCACAGCGCCGTGAAACACTGGCCATTTCGGGGTGATGTCCATCTGTCCTATCAACCGTATCAGATGGCTCTATCAGTGGCTGCGAATCCGCCGCGCACATGATAAGATGTCCAAGTCGTACACGTCCCGTCACGACGGGTCCCTTTTCGTCTTGTGGACTTGCGCCCCCCCCCC
>QGOH01003946.1:19934-65383 GCA_003313155.1 Boletus sp. MG95
CAGGCTGCTACACTTGAACTCCGACTCGATGAAGTGAGCAGCCAGCTCGTACACGGCCCATATGCACTTCCGTAGGTCGCGTTCAATCCACATGGACAATCTAACCTCGAACGGCATCGAACGAATGAGAAAGGATATGTTGATGAGAACGTGCGCCGACGGCTTTCCGTTCTCCAGGTATGCCTATCAATCTGCGTCGGCTTCGTGACGGCAGCCCAAGTGTCGCGAACTGGCAGGAAATTGACGGCGCACAAGTCTTGCGTGAACAGTCTTTCCTTCTCTCGGAATGGTGGAAGATGGTTGGCCAGTGCTGGAGACGGTAAATCCGTTGATGCTTACCACCGCAAGCTGACTGCCCACATGCACTTTCTGCCAAGATTTTCGTGTCCAACTTTGGGACTTCAATCAATATGATGTGCGATGTCCGTCCCAAACTTACGCAGGGCCCGTCGTCAGTATCCGTCTCCTCGGAGATTCATGAACTACTCAGCAAGGGCGATTACGACTAGGGCAATGTGCTATCTCTCGACTTCTCTGCAACCAACCACTATCTTATAAGGTCCGCAAATGCTTCATCTTTGCTCCAAGGATCTAGTTCCCGATATTCCTAGCGGCGGCGCAGACAATCTCATACTAAGGTTTGACATATCAAGACTAGAGGTTGGCTCCGGTCAAGGAACACGTCCCGCTCAGGATGTTTATCGGCACCATGATGTAAGTGGGGTCTTACCAAAGCATGCTTCTATCAGCCATATCGACTCAACCATGACGCATACAGGACAGCGTGCGGAGCGTGAGTGCACATCCTTACCAAGATGAAGTGTTTCTCAGCGCGAGGTAGGTCCCATGACGTTTTAAGTTCACGAATTTGCATTTTTGATCGTTCCCGTCGTCCTAGTGAAGATGGGAAGATCATTCTCCATGATGCACGTGTTGATAGGAGGCTGTCGTCTGCGCAGGGAACCGTTCAACATGTGACAGAGTTTACAGGCGTTCAAACACATCCTACCATGGAACACATCTTTGCCACGAGCGACTCCCACGGACAAGTATGTCTTCGCGACACCCGAATGGCATTTGGCCCGTTATCTAATAGGTCCAACGATGGGATTGTGCAAAATGTGAGCGTTCTGAGACCATCTAGTACCATTGTTCGTCGGCCGAATCATCTTCAAAGTACAATACAAAGCTGTCAAAACGGTCTTTGAGCTACCTGAGCAATCCCGAAAGTAGCAGTATTGCCTTTGATCGTAATGGTCAGCACCTATTTACGCCACTCATTAATGCATCTGTGGACTCGACGTTGACTTTCCTTTAGGAAGTATGTTGGCCGTGACGATGCTTGTGAGTCTTTGTCTCGAAAGTCGAGTGGCTCTATTTCGAGCTCTAGGATAGCATTGGTTTCCAACCATTTACGCCGTTTCGGATCCTCACCCTCTTGCTGTCCTGACTGGCAAGAACAACCCCGATGGCTCACCTGTTAATTTCGGAGAAAGAACGTACTCCAATTCGTGCACCATGAAGGTGAGATGTCGTGGGCCGGTCTACCCTAATGCTCTAACGTAACTAGTCAGGGGCATTCGGTGGGCCTGGCATGCGCGAAGATATTTTTTATGGAGCAGGGTCTGACGACTTCAGGGGCTACGTCTGGAAAATGCCAGAACTCAGCTCACTTTCGGGGCTCAGGCAGGAGATTAATGCGGATGAATGGATGTCACATGAATGGACTGGTGTCTGCGGTGAGTTCATCAACAGCCTAAATGTAATATTACTTCATTCGTCGCGGGCCCCAGCTTACTCCGAAAGCCAATGGGCAACACGGTACATCCCGCTCCAAATCGATACTCCACTCTGCCGATTAAATGGTCGGTTTCAATGATCGGGGGGGAGCTCAGTATGCACGCCTGATCTCATTTTCTACGTTCTTAGGGCATAGGTCCATCGTGAATGCCGTTGCAATGCATCCATCGCTTCTCCACGTTGTCACATCTGGCATCGAACGTCATGTTATTTTACACAGCCCGACACGCACATCGCCGGTCGCTCCGCAGCTCTCAGAAACACCACCTGAGGCAAGAAGGTTAGGAGACCAAGGCTTTCACGACTCCGCTCGCTTCCTGAGAGCATTTCTGTTGGGCCCACATTCAACCTTGCACGAGGAAATCGACGAAGCAGATGATGAAGAAGCGATATCCTTGTTTGACCAGTAAGTAGTTATGACCGATCATCACGGGGATTCTTCACAGGGAAATGTATACAGCATTTTGAGGGAAGAGGGTGGAGGGGACGTGTTCACATTGCGGCGTTGGGGAGATAACGAGGACTCTGATGCTGAAGACGATCACCTCGTGGTTAATATGATGGACTCTCCGACTTCATCATAATCCATTGAGCCGGTAGTGCTCGTGCAGGCTTGTCGATGCTGTAGATCGCATCGTAGATGGCGTTCAGTCAATCACTTGAACCCTATGGCCTGGTGTTCAACTCGTTTTGCTCCATGTGTACTAGTCCTGCTTTACTGCCCTCCACCCTTGATCCCATCTTTCACAGCACCATTGTATATCGGGTTGTTGGGTACGCCCAGTGATTTAGCGCCCATGCTATGAATACGCGTGCACCGCTATCTTGATAGGACTCACTCCTCAGATGAGGCCCCATCCACCATCTCATCGAGCATCATGTCGGCCTTCCTCACGAGACAGACCAGAGTTGAGATCAAAGAATCCAACATTGCCGTTCTAGGCCGCCCAGACGCCGATGATCGGTAGCTCACTGCAATCTAACAATCTACCCACCGCCCAGTTCGAAGCAAACCATCAAGCCAAGACAGGCGCTACAGATCCTGCATGGGCGGGCGTCGGCAAAGCAGGACGATGTGGCGCGTCGAACAGTCTACGTTGGTAGACTGGCCCGATCGAGGTCCGCATGTAGTCAGACCACAGGATCGGTGCGGGTATTTTTACGATGAAGATGCGTACATCATACTTCATGTAAAACTTTCTGCATCTGTGCATCCTCTCCCCCCGTTCACTGACAATTTGACGGTCCGTATCAGACGTACAAGAAGGCAGCATCTGGCAAAGTGCCGTTCTCCTATGATATTTACTATTGGATAGGCCAAAAAGCGACGCAGGGCGACACTGAGACCGCTGCATATAAGAGCGTCGAGCTCGACGAGTGTGAGTTTTGGAAACAGCTGTTATCAACTGGATCAAGGTGACAATACAGCTCGATGCTTCGGAGGTACAAACAGACCTCGGAAAGCAGGTGGTTCAATACCGCGAGGCACAAGGTCACGAGTCTGACCGCTTCCTCGCGCTCTTTCCGACTTTCATGGTTTACAGAAGAGGCAGGTCAACGCAATGGCATCACCCTTCCACCGCCTTGCCCCAGAAGTTAGAAATATTTACAGGATGTGGACGACGACGCACAAAATTCATAACGAGTTCCGCCACTTTAACGACAAGGGAAAGCAAACCATCTCGTACGAGCTCTCCTTTGACGACCTCGAGATCGAACAGGGGGGTATCTACGTCTACGATTCCAGCGACAAGATCGCCCTATTCTGTACTAAGGCTAGCCTCGCCTGGGAACGTTTCTGGGTCGGGGAGATGGTGATGCGCATCGGGTACTCGAGGACCGGCTTCTCCAAGAATTTCGCCCACTTCGGTCAGCCCTTCCCCCCCTTTTTTTGGGAGGGGGAGGTTACTGAAGGCTCGCCCACACCCCTCCATGTCATAGACGAAGACACGCCAGGAGACACCGATTTTATGACGCTGGTTGGGGTCGAGAACGTGACTCCCCTCCATTCGCGCGTGTGCGGTCACGACGTGGGTCCCCCCGCGCAGCTGTACCGCCTCAGCCAGACCGTTCCTCACTTGGCATTTTCTCCGGTCAAGTCACCTACCCTGACGCTCGGTGTGTTGGATTCAAAAGACGTCTACATTCTCGACGACCATGGGAACGCGCACGACCCTGCGGTGTACGTATGGGTCGGAAAAGACGTCGCTGATGCCAAGGTGTGCTTCGCCCTTGCAAATGGGGAAGTGTACCTGAAGGAAAAGAGGGCTCGTGAAGGACCACAAATTTCGTTATCGGTGGCTGTTGTCAGGATGGAGGCAAGGCCAAGAAACGCCTCAGTTCCTGAAAGCATTGAGTTCCGAAGCCAAGGACGTGGATTGATGATAAAAGTTCGCGCAGGATTTCACTTACACCTACGACAATCTGGCAGATGCAGCGGAAGGAACATCTTGATTATCAAAGGGACTGAGTATTGTCAGTTATCCAGATGCGAATCAGTGTACATCACTACAGTAACGGATATCAATGAGTGCGGTATGTTCAGCAAAAGTGATGGCAGTAGAGTGAAGGAATAGGTAAAGCGATCTGATAGCGCGATCCACAAAAAAGTGTAGAAAAATATCCCTCAGTATTCTTAGTAGCGGGTGTCCCACGCCGTTTTGTATTCGGGCACGTACGTGGGAGTATAACCAGGAGGAGTGCGAGGTGCCATATGTATATCATACGCAGCTTGTGGTGAGGGTTCATAGATCGGCCGGTAACTCGGTGGGTTCGCTACCAAGACAGTGTTAGGCGTCGAAGTATTCTTGATGCGGCGGTGGCGATAGCAACAAGCTATGCCGGTAATGAGCAGAATGAGAAGAAGGCCGATACCAGCAATCAAGCCAATCAACCAAGGCGCCACCGAAGACTTGGAATTGGAGCTCGAGGAGCTGCTTGAACGGAAGTGGTTCCCAATCTCGTCTCCTGTAGCACCCCCGGCGCCATTGCGGATCCTTGCAAAGTCCTGTGCCGCTTGAGTTGCATTTGTGATTGGAAGGAGCTGGATGTAGGCAGTGTCCGTTGATGGAGTGGCCGCATTCACTAAGTTACCAAAGTTGATCAGCATGTAAGAGTTGCGCACTGGAAACATCAACATCAACAACTTATCAGATCCAGGTCTTGCGAGAAAAAGAACCAGCACTCACAAAATGCCATTCCCAATATCATATCGAAGAGAATTTCGTTTTGCTCCGTAATGTCGAACGAGTATGGTTGGAACTGAGGTGGAATCAGCAGTGAGTCGATACGCGTAAGAGGACTGCGCTTACCGCGCCGACACAGTAGCCTTTTCCGTTTGCCTGCAAGCCAAATCCATTGAAGTTCAGGTCGAGAGGATGAATAGGAAACTCTACACCCCCAAAAAGGAAAGTAGCGTTAACCTCTTGATCGCAGGGGAGGACCCAAATCTCTCCAAGACGAGAAAGGTTCGCAAGGACAGCGCCAGGGATTTCGCCATATAATGCCCGAGCAACATAACTGCGGGTACATGATCAGAGCTTGTCCAGAAATACCACTGTAGGTACTCACGGAGGAACCTGAGGAAGTGTGAACCCCGTGTCAAAAATGACTGTTGCATTATGGGTTTGTGCGCCTGTAACTCGAGTCTTGACTTGAATTGGTTTACCATTCGGACCAATGATCCCGTTAACATCAAGTAAAGTCTGCCAATGCTGGCCGCCTGCAAGAGGGGCCATGGTGACAGGGTGCCGAGGCTGATCGAGAATATCTTGGTAATCAGTCAAAACCTCTCCGACGGTGAGATCTCCAGGATAGGGTTCCTCTGGATCATCCGAGCGCTGGAGAAGAATTGCAATCAGAGGCAAGACCGATACACCGGAGGTAAATATCCGGTCTAGAGGCGGATTAGCTGCAGCTGAGCCTCCCAAAGTTCGGACACTCGATCCGGAACTGGGCCCGAGCCCAATCAAACCATCAGCGCCGGGGGCTGCATTTCCCTGCGGCGCCTCAACTGCAGGAGAATGAACCAACATGATTAAAACGCGTATGCACTAGACTCACTAAAGAACTGCGACTGAATAGAAAATCCAGCAAAATCCAAGGTAGCGGACATAACATTGCCTGGCATTTATTGAATGTCCTCAATAAAATACCGCTGAGCAGTGCACGAAGCAGTGGAGTCACCTGAAGCTGAGCCGGATGCATAGGATACCCTGGTTTGATAATTTTGGGGGACAGCACCGGGTACAGGAGAGGATACCCAGAGATCGGAGCTGGTTGGCCGAGAACAGGTGAAGGTCAATTAAGGGCGTTACTCGTGATGGAATGATGGTACCTCCCAGTGTCGATCATGACGGAGAACGGCGCCGCGTTGAAAGTGACATTGGTTGAGTAGACCAGATTCCGAGAGTCGGTTAATTGCGACAAAGTTCCTGTGACAGAAGTCCTCCGCACGAGATCGGGGGAGGTGGACCCGAGTCGACCTGAGAGCTGAAGGCGGGTTGCGTCGCCGCGGATGGCCAGGGCAAGAAGACCAAAGGAAAGGAACGGAGAAGGCCTCATTAGCAGCACGGAGAGAAAGGACAGACAGTGAGCGTGACTGGATGGTGCAGGGTCATTCGACTGGTTTACGATACTCCGTCGCTCTTGGCACGACTATCTGCCCGCTTGAAAACGTCAATGTACAGGTCTGGGCCCACCGTGGGGATGCTCATCATGCGAGTTGGCGGCGAGCGTTGTGAATGTGGGAAGCAGAGGTGACATTTAGCTCGGAGCGTGGGTGATTGAACTACTTGTTGCTCGTTGTCACCGCTCGCTCGGAGGGTTGATTCCCTCTCAACTTTCTACATGCGCTCTTTACCACTCCTCCACTCTTTTCTTGTTTGCTTCTCTCCCCTTTCTGCTCTTGCTGTTTCTATACCATTCTCCCTCCGCACCCGGCAGTCCAACACCACCGGCATAGTACCCGTCGGGAACACGCAGAATGCTTTTTACTACACCAACATCACCCTCGGTGGTCGACAGATATCTGCTATGCTGGACACTGGAAGGTATACTCCTTTCTCCCCTCGTCTCGCCCAACCTTCACCCCTCAACAGCTCTGATTTATGGGTGACCGGCTCCGTACCTGGTGCTCAGGATACTGGCAAGTCCTTAACACTATCCTACGCTGTCGGCAATGCCGCTGGTTTGTCGTCTGTTCTGCCTTTCAAACTCGTCCTCACTCTCCCCTGCAAAGGTGACGTTTATACTGCCCCATTCCAACTTGACGGCTACACTGTCCAAGACCAGGCATTCCGTCAGTCTATACTCTCCTTCCGTCAACTTATTCCGACTTATTCCCTCAATATAGTCCTCGTCGCGGATACATCCTCTTTCTCTACTAATATCCACGCAGAAGGCTATGATGGTCTCATCGGCCTCGGTCCAAACTCTGGCTCTTCAATCTATAAGAAGCTCAGCGGAAATTCGGGAAACAATCCCATGAACCGGATATTTCAGCAGAATTCTTCATCCAACAACTACATTACCTTGATGCTCAACCGTAATGGCGACCCAGGTACCCAGATAACTGGCCAATTTACGATATCGTCTATCGTCCCGGGTTTTGAAAACATAATGAATCAGCCACAACTCCCCGTCGAGAAAGTGTACGAGCTTACAGACAAGGACCAGCACTGGCAGGTGTTGACAGACAAGGATGTCGGCATCATTGGCCCCGATGGACAGCCAATTCAATACTCATCGATCGTGCCCAAAGCACCGGACGGTCAATTGGTCGCTGTTTTGGATTCCGGATTCACGCTACCCCAGGTTCCCCGCTCGGTGTCTGATGCTATCTATGGACGTGTCCAGGGTGCAGAATGGTCTACATCAAGTCAAGCATGGCTCGTGCCTTGTGGACAGTTGATCAACGTCACGTTCAACTTTGGTGGTATCCCATATCCGGTGCATCCATTGGACGTATCTTCCACTGATTTCGGTGTAACATTTTCGAATGGAAACCCTGCCTGTCTTGGGACTGTGAGCCATTTCAAAGAGCTCTTGTTTAAACCTAACTTGTCGTCAGTTCCAACCTATCAGCTCGGCCTTTAGTTTACTCGGAGAATATGACATGATTCTTGGCATGGCATTTTGTATGATTATTTCGTCTGTCTGATGTTCTATTTCCTGCTGACCGTCGTTTTCAGTGCGGAACACCTATACGCTGATCAGCTTTGGCGATCTAGTTCAGGGCGGTTCAAGCTCAAGTGACCCTTATATCCAACTCCTTTCCCTCACCGACGAAACCGCTGCGGTCAACGATTTCATCAAGGTCCGATTGAACGGCCAAAACTTAGTGGGCTCGTCTCAGTATGCCCTCTTACCCGTGTCCCAGCAGCAGTACTCGCCCGAGACTGCGGCAGAGAAGAAGGCGCAATACGAGGAACAAGTGCTCAGTCGTTGGCCGTACATTCTTGCCGGAAGTCTTCTTATCGTTCTCCTCCTTGTCGCTTACTTTGTCTGGCGCTGTTGTTGCAGACGCAAACGTCTGGCGAAGAAAAAGGCGGCGAAGCAGCAGACAGGTCTTGCATCTGATGGATCGAGCGCTGGGCCATATGCACAGTTACCGGATTCGGGGAGCACTGCGACCCTGGTGATGAAGCCCATGCGCACGTCCGGGCTTGATTTCAAGGGATGAATACAGCTGGAGACGCATTCATCTGCTGAGTATGCGCATGGTGGAGTACTGGCGTGTTTGTTAGATACCACAAGCAAGCTCGACTCGTAGCTGGCTACATGGACTTGCCGCAGATGCACGTAGTTTGCATGTTGCAAAATATAACTCATCTTCGCATCAGGGTCTCGAAGATTTCACCAGATCACATCCGATTTGTACTGTCCGTTTCGCCGTATGGTCGTTTTCAGGCGTAATACATGTGAGGCATTGATATAATACATTCATATAGTGCACGAATCCCAACTAAATGGCAGTAAAGAATCCCAAAACATCGCAGATTTCCACAAACGAAACCGTCTCTTTGGGCCCGAGCCCGAGGCTGAGGTGGAGTTGGTCGCAATCGATGTCCGACGCCACGCCACGCCGCCGTCGACCATGGCCGTGACCGAGGAAAGTTTCGGGGGAACGCCGAAATCGTGTCATCGCGCAGTCCCTGGTCCGATGCCGATATGGGCCATAGTAAGGCATCGAGGAAGCGAGGCCTCGGAGGATGCGCTCGCTACCATCACCAACAACCCCCTGTGTCTTGCAACATAGCCCACGCGCGCACGTTGTACCCACCGTCGCCGTCACTCGTTGATGCATTAGTGCGTCGGGTGCTTGCGTCCGAGTTCTGGGCCCTCAAGGCCTTAATCCTCGTGAGTCCTCCTCGGATGTGCGTCCCGCCCGCCGCCACTGGTTACCAGCCACAGCCCAGGATGTCTGTCGTCCGACAGGCCTGAACTTTCAAGCTTCAAGCTGCGTCACCAGGTGAATATCAGTAACGGAAACGTTGCATCAGGTAGGATGCACTATGCGCGTTTCGCGCAGGGTGGGGGGACCTCGAAGCATCTGGACCGACGTCGGGGTGGTTGGTCGCCGTGGTGATCCGCACCTCGCGCCAGCCAACGACGGGCACCCGCAACATGTTAGGACTCGAAGAAGGAAAAGAAGAAGTCGGGGCTGTTGCAAGAGGACTGCTGGGGGTAACAGCGCGCGGGGGGGCGTCTGTTTTGGGAGCGGTTATGTGGGAAGGAGTGACTTGGCGTGTCCCTGTACTTTACCTGCAGGCATGCCATGGCGTGATGAGGAAGATCAGATATTCGTCGTTGGCGTTGGGCGGGTGTCCGATCGCGTAGCCAGCTGAATGTCATGGGATCAAAGTACTGTATTGCAGATAATGTGGTATAATGATGTTAGAATCGTTATCGACGATCACTATAAGATGGATTCATATAAGGTGCGAAAGTAAGAAATACCACCGAACGACAAGATAGTCGTCCCGTTGCATAGCCGGTGAGGCATTCCGGCCCATAATGTTTATACCGGGATATGACTTCGTGTTCCCATATAAATCAGTTGGCAGTTTGGGGTGGAGGTGCATTTTGGTGAGCATACTTCATTCAGCACCACGTCCCTGCAAAATATTATCATTTGACATAGATTGCGACGACCTAAACATTTTGTATCCAAGTCTCCAAGTCTCCATATAAAGTTTTCGCACTTTGTGGATCATGAGTCTGCAAATGTTAGTGTGACTCGACACCCCTCGCCCCTACGAGGAATGCTTAATGCAAGTGGCGGGGTGTGGCCCTTCCCCATACAATTAGTACTACTAAAGCTCTGCTGCATACTATGTATCACCTGGTTAGTTTCCCATCCAAGCAGAACGAGTGCAGGGGAAACGCACGTTGGAGTGTGTCGCATCCAGCGGTAATGGTGAGGGGAGGATCATCGACATCGACTGCGTTCGTCTATGAACTGGCGATGTTGGCGCGTCTCGAGCACAAGGTACCACCACTTCATCACCCTTCTTTCCCGTTGATTTTATTCCCTCGGGAACAGGCGCGTTGGGTCTCTGTGAATGCGGCGTCGTCGAGGGAAAGTTTTCCCGCTGTGTCTCCGGGAATGGCACTTTGACAGACTTGGGTCTTTGCGAACGCTTCGACGTCGTACCCTTTACAGGTGGTTGTGACGATCCTTGCGCCTTTCGGGTGGTCTCACTCTTGGGCTCGATGAAACCGACTTCTGAAAAGATGAGTCTCGTCGGGTCGCATCCTTTTTTTTTTAAAAAAAAAAAAGTTCAGGCACTCACGGTCCGCCAGGAGCTCCGTCTCGTGCGCGAGCTTACAGTCGTTCCCATACTTGCAGTGACCAGTAGCAAACGCTGGACATATTTGTCCTGGGCATCATTCAGAACGTGTTCGGGATCAGGCTCGTTTGGAACTCACTCTGCCCTCCCATCATCACACCACCTCCGATCACACGCCAAGTTATCGGATAAAAATCTCTCGCTCGGCAATCATCGTATTTATCGCGTGGCTTTGGAGGTAGTTTTGGATCGATCGAAGGACCTGGCTCTGTAGGTGATTTATCCGCACTTCCTTTGGACCCTGGGTCGTGGATGCTAACATGCGCGCGTTGAACCGGGAACACAGATAAAGAGGATAAATTTTCGGTGCTTACAATGTGCACCTTTCCCCGCTCGAACATTTACCGTTTGCCGCGTAGAATTTACACGGCTTCGCTACAAAATGCATAAATGGCGTCAAAAGATGACGATTTCGATCAAAAGATAAAAACATACTCTTGTACGCGAGCGGCTTCTTCTTCATGTCATCTTGCCATGGCAGCGAAAATGGAGACGGGCGCGTTACCATCGACCCCTGACCAAGACATTGCGCCGATGTCGCACGTCCCCTTCCCGCCAGATACTCGGCCTTGACGGCGGGAAAAATCGGATAACTATAGCCCGCATATCCCGGTGACGGATTGATCCCGAGATCGCCAGACGGACTCGCGATACCTCGGACGGCCGCCAATTCTGCCCCCTCTGACCATCCTGGATCGGGCACCATGCGACGCTGGTAGTCCATGCTCGTCGCCGTGGACGATGATTCATCAGAGGACGGGTCACTTTTGTCGTCCGGGTAATCTGGGACTCTCTCTGCCTGACGGGCAAGTCCGTACCGCGGATCAAAGGGGGGGGATGGGGGAAGGTATGGTGGCCATACGAAGACTGGATGTGTTTGGGGACCCGGAGGGCGATAGACAGGGGTTTGCCCAAGAAGATGGTAAGCTATCGGTCGAAGATCAGAGCGCCGCGTGTCGTGCACACCAAGTGCATGACTCACCAAACATGTGTTCTGCTTGGTATGCGGGATGAGGTAAAGTGGGCGCTAACCTAGATCAGCTCCAGTCGAACAAACCGTGGAGTAGATTGGGAAACTGACTTTCGACTTGAGCTGCGACGGGAGAGTGTGCAAAAGGACAGCTAGAGCCACGCCTACAGTTTCCTGCCTGATAATATCGGCAAGCAGCTCGTTTGTTATAGAGGCCGGTTGGAGACAGGTCCTGACTGCCTGTGTGCCACATGATGCGCCCCATGAGGGCACGCTCACAGTGATTCGGGGTGGAGCATGCTCACCGTTACACACGACGCAGTACTGGTCTTCGTGAATAGAGCCCACAGGTGCCATGCGTTCCAGGGATAGTGTGATAGAATCTGCGAGGGAGGAACAATACGTGAAAGTTTAAACCACGTCTGGCCCCTTGTTGGGACACAAGACAAGGTAGCAAAGCACGGTGAGACAAAGAGGGAATCAATGCAAAGATACGTCAAGAGGCAAGTCTCCCCAGTTGGTCAGTTCATATCGACACAGCGCCATCCACGCGCCCCGAAGTTCAAGAACAGGACAATGGGTATATCCGAAACCGGTCTAGTTCCGAACGTCCATGATGGTGAGGGTGACATGGATGACCCGCATTTCACTCACGAGGATAGTTGGAAGCCAGGCTAGTTTAGTGGTAAAGTTCAGGCGAGCGGACGGCCCTTGGCGGAAGTGAACTTTACATGCATGCGTTGCTTCGCGGACAGAATCTATAGTTCGGTTCAGCGAATTTAGCTGTGTACTCACGGGGAGAACAAGAGGGATATCGCGTGCCGGTGGTGTGGTCAAATATAATGCACGAACAATAGGAATGGCCACGTTGTTGGGAGAACTGGTTGCCAGCGGCAGAGGTCCGGAGCAGACGACAACGGTCAAATTTCCATTCGTACCTTGGAGATGGCGGCGAACCTTGTCTGTGACTTATTGTTCGTTCGGAGATGACTCCACTGGCACAAACCGGTTTTGGTATCAATGCACCCAGGACATGTCCTGATCACACGGTATTGAATGAAACCTAATCATTCGCGCGCGATAAAAGCGCGCGTGAACAGACAAGAACAATGTAGCACGTGTCCTAAAGTCAAAACCCTGGCCGAGAGTCAAATGAAGCAGCAAGGCTATCGTACAATAATACAAGCACAAAGAGTCATGCACTCGACAGAGATACATCGTCGTGTCGGTCATGAAGTAGTGGGGTACGTTCGGTGGGCAGTGATGGGGTGGTCGGTGCTGGTGGGCGATTTGTGTCGGCACTCGGGGGTGTGTTGGAGGCCTTTTGGGTCGGGGAGAGTTGCCAAGGCTGGGTGACATCTGCCTTGCAGACCGGACACTGGAATGGAGAAGATGATGAACAAGGCAAGATTGCGAGTAGAGGACACGTACGAGTTTCTTGCGATTGATCAACCAGGCGTCGACTTCATCGAGATGAAAGATGTGGTGACAGGGCAACTCGCGGACACGATCGCCCTTGGCAAACTCGAAGAGACAGATTGCACATTCGACTTGTGTCTCGCACCATGGTATTGGAAGGAGTTGGTCATGAGAACCGGAAGGTCTTGAATCACTCTGGTCGGCTGCCTCGATGTCGAGGGTAGTGGGAAGAGAAGACGGATCTGGGTGGGGGATAGAGCCTTTGTGCTTTTCCCAAGCGGTGCCATTCCAAACTCTCCAAGGGAGACTTTTTACGAGATGCTCTGGGGCGCGATCGCGCTGTGCTGCACGTGCCATGCGGACGCGGTGGATGAGGAGGGTGACGAACGTCAGACAAGAGGGAAGGATTAGAATGACGATGAAGGTCAAGATGGGGCTATATGGGATTGGGAAGTGTGATCTGCAGTGAGGGTTGAGCCAAGACTTACGAGTACCATTCCCAGGTAGAATATTGAGTCGTGATGAGAAGGGAGAGGGTCTTCAAGCCGGCATGACGAGTCGTGGAAGAATCGATTAAAAGGATGAGATCGTTGTAGTCTGAATAGGTGATGTAGGTAGACGCGGTGATGATGTCAGAAGCATCGCCTGGGAAGGGTGAGGGTCAAGGGGTATTCTGGGGTGGAAGAAGGAGGGCAGAGGACCTTTACTGTACATGTTGACGAGGGTATCGGGGAGACCGGTGAGATCGGGGTGTTGACCGCCTACGACGACGGCCGTTGCACCGAGACGCTGGGCTTCTCTGACCTGATCTGAACGATCAGGGGGAAGAATGGGGAGAGGAAAGAAGACCTTCCTTGTCGACAAAAGAACAGTCGCCGCGCTGCACGAGGGCGATCCAGGGCTCCTTTGGATCGGGACTGTGGGGGCCAATGGGACAGAGGGGAGGACAGGCCGAGTTCGAGGCATTGGGGAGGGTGAGGGAGGCGATGGAAGGGCAGGGGGAGGTGAAGGAAGAGAGAGGGAGAACGTAGCCGAGGAGGGGATCGTCGAGCTCGGGACCGAATGCGGCGGGACGAGAGTGAAAAGTGAGCGGGGGAGAGCGATCGACGACGGAGACGGAACTCTCGGCGCCCCAGACCCAACCCCAGAGCCAGGCGCCGTCGGGAGAGGTGGGGGAGAGCTGGTGGAAGAAGAACGTGGCGCTGGCGTGGGCTGGGGAGGAGTGGAAGAGAAGAAATAGAAAGACGATGAGAAAGCGGGACATGGTGGCAGCACATGCGACGCACCCGCTCAGACGAGCCTTTGACCGTCGGCGTTTGCCGTGTCCCTGGGTCAGTTTGGGTTCTGCTGCACCAGGATGCACCCGGCCGTCGTCTTCGCTGCCCTCGGCCTCGCCACCGCCGCCATCGACGCCTACGTCTCCACAGAGGCCCCCATCGCATACGCCGGCATCCTTGCCAACATCGGCCCGTCCGGTTCCAGGGCTTCCGGTGCATACGTAAGCACGCGCTCGCCCTCTCCCGCCTCTCTTCCCCACATCCCCCCCCCTACTAGCCAGGCGTCGTCGTCGCCAGTCCGAGCACCTCCGACCCAGACTACCTCTACTCATGGGTCCGCGACGCGTCCCTCGTCTTCAAGCACCTCATCGACCAGTACACCCTCGGCCAAGACACCTCCCTCGCGTCCCTCATCGACATGTTCGTCCAGGCAGAGGCAGACTTACAGCAGGTCACCAATCCAAGCGGTTCCATCTCTACCGGTGGCCTCGGCGAGCCCAAGTTTTACATCAACGAAACCGCGTTCACCGGTCCTTGGGGTCGTCCTCAGCGTGACGGCCCGGCCCTCCGCTCCACCGCCATCATCACCTACGCCAACTGGCTCCTCGCAAACGGCAACTTGTCCTACGCCACCAACGCTCTCTGGCCCGTCATCCAGCTCGACCTCGATTATGTCGCCACCAACTGGAACCAGTCTACTTTCGATCTCTGGGAAGAGCTCGACTCTTCCTCCTTCTTTACCACTGCCGTGCAACACCGTGCCCTCCGTCAGGGGGCAACGTTGGCTACTACCATTGGCCACTCATCCTCCGCCAGTCAGTACACCACTCAGGCCGACAACATCCTTTGTTTCCTCCAGGCAAGTCTTTCCACACTCCCTTCAGCCGACCATCCCGGTCAACCTTGCAATCATAGTCTTACTGGACTCCCTCTCCCGGTTTCATGACCGCCAACACCGGAGGCGGTCGCTCCGGCGTCGACGCAAACACCGTCCTTGCTTCCATACACACTTTTGACGTCAACGCAGGCTGCGACCCTACCTCCTTCCAACCCTGTTCCGACAAAGCCCTCTCCAACCTAAAAACCTATACCGATTCGTTCCGCTACATCTATTCCATCAACTTCGGAATTCCCGCTAACGCTGCCATCGCCACCGGTCGGTACCCCGAGGACGTCTATCAAGGCGGGAACGTGAGTTGTCCAGCCAACCTTGCAATCATTCTACTCTGACATGACCTCCAGCCATGGTATCTGACCACCTTTGCGGTTGCAGAGCAGCTATACGACGCGCTCATCGTCTGGAACAAGCAAGGCTCTCTGACAGTCACCTCGACCTCGCTCGGCTTCTTCCAGCAGTTCAACACCTCCCTCACCACTGGCACTTATACCTCTTCCTCGTCCACTTTTACTTTCCTTACGAGCGCCATCAAGGCTTTTGCAGACGGATTCGTAGCCATTGGCGCACAGTACACCCCCTCTGGTGGTGCACTTTCGGAGCAATTCAGCAGGAGCAACGGCACCCCGCTCAGCGCCATTGACCTTACTTGGAGCTACGCATCTGCACTGACAGTCTTTGCGGCCCGCGCAGGACAGACCTCGACGAGCTGGGGCGCGCAGGGTTTGACCGTCTCGAGCTCATGCCTGACGAGTAACGCCCCGACGGTCTCAGTCGAGTTCAACGTTAATGCAACCACTGTATTAGGAGGTGCGTGACCGGCACTTGCATGGTAGAGAATGCTGACAGCATTCACGAGACAATAGAGAACATATACCTCACCGGGTCAGTCAGCGCCCTCACAAACTGGGGCATTTCCAACCCTATCCTCTTGTCCTCTGCCAACTACCCGGTCTGGAGCAGTACGTTGTGCTCGTTTTGTTCAGGATCCTTGACTGATGGACGCCGTACCGCGCCACTAGCAACGGTGAACCTGCCCGCAAATACTCCGATCCAGTATAAGTACGTCAGAATCGACAACGGCCAGGTGACGTGGGAGTCGGATCCCAACAATGCGTTCACGACGGGGGCGTCCGGTGCCCACACCTTGAATGACGTGTGGCGCTGAGCGCCGTTCAGGAGGGTTGGAAGATCCGGCCTGATGGAACTACGCTCGGTCCTCTGAGAGTAGTCGGGTCTCGCTCGTAGAAACCGACCTTGATACCGCATCAGTCTTGAAATGAATAAGGGAGACTGATCCCAGATATCAAATATACTTCGTCAAGTGAACATATTACACCGAAAGATGGGAAAGCAGTATCCATAAGAAAAAGAAAGAGCGGTCTTAAACATGATTATTGTTCCCTATTCTTCGTCCGCACCACATTCAGCTCGCCTATTGCCCCTCGGAATCAAATACGGTCTGATGGCCTTGCGCCGGGATATGTTGGCCGATGGTACCTGGGTAATACGCGGCATCGGGGACGCCTGTCTCGTCTAGACCCTCAGCAGCTTCAATGATCTCGTAGAGTTTCGAGGCCACTTCGGGCGGGGGAACCCGCCCTCCAAGAATATCACGTGCTGGTACGGGAGAACCATAGAAATCACGATTCGCATCCTTGCGCTCGATCAAGACGGTACCCTCGAGAGAGACGCCCGCAAAGAGACCTACCATGGGTCCCCATCAGCATCCCATGCCCGGCGGAAAGAAAAAGGCAACCGACCTTTACTCTTCGAATACGAAAACATGCTTGTAGGATGTGCCAAGCTCGCCTGGACACTCCCACCGGTCCCGATAGGACCCGCCGCGGCGCTGACGTTTCCCCCGATAGTGACGTTCCCGCCCATGGAGAACGCGCGGACGGCATCTTCAGAGTTGAGGACAATGACAAAGTCGGTGATGTCGGCGCCGATTTGAAGGCCCCATCCAAGACCACCTGTGGCAATGCAGGAGGGGGCGGACCAGGAGCCGTCTGGGAGACGGGCGATGACGAGACCAGAGCCGGCTTTTCCGGAGAACACGAAACCGGCTTTGATCACCTGAAAGACGGCGAGACCTGGGGGTTGGACAAATGGGTATGGATGGCGGGGGGGCGCTGCGTCGGACGTACCTCGCGCATGCTGTAGGACCGCCTTTGGGACGGAGTTGAGTGCAGACTCGGGGTTTTGAGGATCGGCTGTATGGCGAGTCAGACGGGACACTGGGATGAAGTTGAGGGAGAGGACTGACCGAGGAAACTGGCGAGAATCTTGGCAGCTTTCTCTGCCTCGCCGGGAAGGGTGAAACCTTGGACAAAATCGCGCGAGCCAGAGGCGACACGGGAAGAGCCCTCCTTGACGAACGCGGTGGCCTGGATGCCTGCTCGCTGAGCTCCCCGCTTGAACTTGTCGAGCATAGACATCGTCGCGTTGACTGCAAGAGCAGAGAACAGAAAGTGCCGGTTACATAATACGCAGCTACTCTATCATCTCGCCGCCCACATTTTCCGTTGGTACTCGAGTAATATAGGCACAAGATCAAACAGCCCAAATTCCGGCCAATAGGTGTCCACCATGTGCATTTGCGTGTCTTCACAGCACTACCCAGCTGGTCAGCGCAGGAAACATCTTCGGGGGTACCCCCAGCCAAGTGATGCATAGCCAACTCACCTGCCACGTCAAGAACCCACTCAACCGTTTTACCCCGCTCGTGCGCACAAATATGTCGAGTGGCGGACTACCTGCAAGAAAGGTGGATAGGTGGGAGGTGATGGATTCTTCGGTAATCGTGCTGAACGGCGTTCACCGACATGATCCAGAGTCAGATGTTGAGCGAACAGTAAGAGGTGAATGGGCAAGGAAGCGGATCACCTCCCATCTAAGTCACCAGCGTCGAGGGCTTCCTGAATGACACTCTCGACCGCCGTCGTGATCTCGTCGTGCGCCGCGTAAGGTGCACAAACGTTGAGGATCGCACTTGTAGGAATGAGCTGTGTGAACACGGGCGAGAAGCAAACGCACGCATTATTGTGCCGGGTCATGTTCTCTGCCTTTGCTATGGCTGCCTGCACGCTCAGAGGAAGGAGCTCTCGTCTACCCAGCACGTTTAAGCGCACACCATGTCTGTCCAGGATCTCACTGTGCCGCGGAGGCATGAATGGGACTCGGCCGAATGAGGACAAGACACGAACGTACCCGCGCTTCGCGATCTCAACGAGCCTTTCCTCTGCAAGTTTCATGATCGTGTCCACCTCCTCTTTGGGTCGGTTGAAGTTCTCGATTGCAAACGCGTATACGGTCACGCAATGGATACGTAGACGTAGGCAGAGCTCTAGGACCTAAACACGGGGACACATGAGAGCGGCCTTGGTTTGCTACAGATACGCACCCAAACTAGATTATTGAACCCATCCGGATGGCCCTCTCTCCCTTCCTTCCCTAACTTCCTGGCATACCTTCTGTTCCCATCCATTTCGAACGAGATGTGTCTTGGCGTGGGCCCCGTGGCGATAATGTCAAGTAACATGTATATTAGCCATGTTTTGATGTATGCGATTGGCGAGCGGACGAATGCGAGGAGGCCCGTCGGGAGTGAGAAGAAAGCCATGTCCGTTGACGCGTCCGAATCTGCCCTGGGGTGCGAGTACAAGCAGCACAGCCACATTTTACAGAGTCCAGACGCGATTGCTGTCGCGTCACGCCGTACCGCCGCGATGACCGACGCCAACGGTGACGAAGAGCGTCCACTGCTGCAGGACGAAGAGGTCCATGTCCAGCCAACCCCCCCCAGTAACTTCTCCACCTGGAAGATATTGGCCTCCCTCTCTGCCCTCGTCTTGCTCTTCGTCGGCGGAGCTGCTTATTTTAGCGCGCGGACGTCCCAACAACCACCAAGAGACACCGCGCGGTTCTCCAACGGGACACACGAATTCAAGAGGACTGTCATCCTCATCTCCATCGATGGACTCAGGCAAGTCGTCCATTGTCACCACTCCGGTTCACATCCTAATTTTGGCGACAGCGCGAGTTACCTCGACCGTGGTTTGACCCCCCATTTATTAGACATCAGTAGACAGGGATTGAGGGCAAAATATATGCAGCCTGTTTTTCCAGTCTGTTAATTCCCTCATGTTCTTTGCTATTACTGAGCTGCTTTGCCAGACATTGACTTTCCCGTGAGTCCCATTTGAAACCAAGTCACCACACAGCTGACGATTTGACATCGAGGAACCACTGGGCTTTATTGTACGCCACATCTACCCATCTGTTCTCCATTATCTAATGTCAACTTTACAGGACCGGTTTGTATGCCGAATCGCACGGCATAATTGCCAATGTGCGTCCAACGACTCACTCGTCTCTTGACAATGATTTACACCATCACGTCTTAGAACTTCTACGACCCCGCGACGGACACAGAATTCTGGTACAACCGTGCCGAGTCCATGTTGCAAGCCCATTGGTGGTTCGGCGAGCCAGTAAGCTGCCTTGCTACTTCACAGGCAGCTTTGTTCACCAACCACTGAAATAGATATGGAACACGGCTGAACGTGCGGGTCTTGTTACTGCGAATCAAATGTGGTGTGTTTCTCTCCCTGTGTATGCTCTCACACGTGTAAATATGATCCTCGCGCATCATAGGCCTGGCCCAGCCACCACGCTCTCAGGAGCCTCTCCAACTTATTTCGTTCCTTGGCGTGATAAGGTTCCCCTTCAGGAAAAGTTAGATCAGATACTGGAGTGGGTAGACATTGGAGATATAGAGAAGAGACCGGAGCTCATTCTGAGTAAGCGATCTTGGCAGTGGAGCGTAGCGATTGCTCACCGGAGGATAGCATATGAACCGTCCTTGGATCAAGCTGGGCATGCGACTGGGCCTATGTCTGCGCTTGTGAACGTGAGTTCATCAGCGCTGCTCATACCTCCACCACATGTTGTCGTGTCTCAATCATCACGCTCGCAGGAAACACTTGCGAAGATCGATGTTTTCGCCCGTGATCTTCATAATTCGCTCCTTTCACGTAACCTTTCTCAAATAGTAGATGTGGTCTTTGTCAGTGACCATGGAATGGGCGATACCAGTGAGGTCGAGTGGATTTACCTAGATGGAGACGACATACTTGGTACGTTCTTCCCCCCCCCCCCCCAAGGCAATCATGTCTTTTCCCGGTCCCCAATGATTGGCTGATTCTTTAACTGCACAGACGAAACATGGAGCAATGTCACGTACCATGATGGCTGGCCTTCTTTTGGACTTCGCTTCTCGGAAGGAACGGATGAACGTATTGTTTTGGAGAAGCTCATTCGTGCATCCAACGATCCAAAGTTCAGTGGCAAGTTCCAAGTCTATACGACAAATTCGTATGCTGGCGGTATGCACCTGTGCCATGATCCCTTCAGACCTGAAAGATATGAATTATTATCATACAGGGTACCTTGAGGAAGCAGCACCCATGCCCCCACACTACCACTTTTCCGCAAACGAGCGGATTGCCCCTATCTGGGTTGTGCCAATGCTCGGGTGTGCTCTGACAAGCAAGGAGATGGGTGAAGAGGGGATGTCCACTGGTGTAAGCCACCTTCCTCACCATCAATTCGTGTGTTGATCTTGTTCAACAAAGAACCACGGCTACGACAACGAAGAGCCTTCCATGCGAGCGATATTCGTCGCCCATGGTCCCTTTTCGCATGGTGCCAAGCTCTACTCACCCGATACCCAGCCGTCTGCTTGGCACTCTGTGAGTGACGGTACCTATATCATACCTGGGTTCGCAAATGTCGAGCTTTATAACCTCATCGTGCGATTACTTGATATCGAAGCTTGGGCAGCGCCGACTAACGGGACAGCTGGCTTTTGGGACAAGTATGTTGATCTGTAATGCGTCTGTCGCACCTTCTGGGTGAATGACCCAGATGGAACCAGAATATAGAATACAGACCGTCTAGTACGCAGAGCTAATGTTTCGCTTGGATTCTAACTAGATGAATACAGGTGAATTGAAGCATGTACATAAATAGTCATTTTTGTTGCTTATTCCTCGTTTACTCTTTCGAAAAACTCCCTCAGCGTATCTGCCAAGACCCTTGGTAATGCCTCCACATCTCGGAGCACGACATAGTACTCGAAAGGGAAAGAGTCCAAATAACGTTCCATCGTAAGCTCCATCTGGCCGGTAGTGGGCGAAGGCTTGTAGGAGACTTGGGAAAGTGTCAGGATGGAAGATTGATTCTCGCCCGACGTGGAAGAA
Organism: Boletus sp. MG95; assembly: GCA_003313155.1. Taxonomy (NCBI): domain Eukaryota; kingdom Fungi; phylum Basidiomycota; class Agaricomycetes; order Boletales; family Boletaceae; genus Boletus; species Boletus sp. MG95. The sequence goes on from QGOH01003946.1 coordinate 41,414, forward strand.
GTAGCAGCAGCGCCGGATGGATTCGAAGTGGAAGGCGTATTGTTGAGCGCATCGATGACGATGAAAACCACCAAGACTCTCATCCCTCTCGCTTTCCTCAATATCCGCCTCAACCTCTCATGATCCTGACAGATACCGTCCGAAATGATGATCTCGAGTTGCCAGAGCTCCCTCCCGCTCGTGCTGCCCGAATGTTCGCGTGCAGCTTCGAGCACGGACAGAGAGCCTTCGAGAAATGAGGCGACGTCCGTGCGTGGTTGAGAGAACGTGAACGCGTTCAGGACGCGGCCCCCTTCGGTTGGCGAGGATCCCCAGTCTTTTGCACCCCCCGCCACGGAGTCCGAACCAAATCCACGGATGAGCTCCCACCCTTCTCCAAACCTTGCCACGCCAACTTCACCTACCTCGAGCTTTCCGAGTGCTTGAACGACCAACACGACCGTTTGGTACGCCAGATGGACTGTGCCACCACTGCTCGAGCTCGAGAGATCCCCGTTGCGCATGGACGCAGAGTCATCGACAGCCAAGAGAACCTGATACTCCCGCCCGCTGGGTTTGACTCTCCGCATCCAGATCCTGTCCTTGGTGTACTCGCTCGCCACCCATCCCACGACTCTCCTCATGTTCAGTCTTTTGCCACTCCGGAAGTCTCCTCTCAAGCGCGTTGCAAGAGTAGGAGCCAGGATAAGGCGGAGGGATTCACAAAGAGCCAGAGAGAGGGGTGCAGTCAGTGTCGTATAAAGAGTCCAGAGATGCGAGGCAGAGTCGGGGGTGGGGTTTGAAGCATGATTCGTCAAGGCACTAAGAACGAGCTCGGAGGAGGGCGTCTCTGATTCTGGTTCCGTATCGTCTTCAGCTTTGGGTGTGGAAGGATCAGGAAGACGATGAAACTGGACATTGGTAACGCCGCTATCTCGTTCTGTGTGGACAACGGCACCCTCGATGTCGGACGCGGGACGCTCAGCCGTTTTCTCGGCTTCCAACATTTCCATTGCGACGTCTTTCGCCTCCTTCAAATCCTGTTTTCCGCCCGAAGCATCGAACTCGTCGATATCCATGGCATCGGTATCTGTCTGGTTGTTTCCCTCATCAATTAACTTGAGTTCTCTCAATTTCGCAACCTGTTCCTCGCCCGCGGGACCGAGTGCCTGCATGTCATCGCCCTCCGGCGCGTCATCCTGGTGGGCATATTCGACCTGCTCTGCGTCTCCATGTTGGGGAACTGGTAAAGGCTGTGGCTGGTCGGCTGGTCCAAAGATCTCATCGAGGCGTTGTTGGACTTCTTTGAGTGCATCCCCGAGGGATCGCAAAGGATTGGGAGATGAAGCAAGAGGTGGCTGATGAGCGTAGGCGGGACCACGCTGCATGCCTTGAGCAGTGGAACTAGGGTCTAAAGGCTGAGATTGAGTGTCGGATGCCGAAGGAGGCATAGGTTGTTTTTCAAGAGCGTCACCGGACCTAGAATGGTCGACACGGGGTCAGCTAAGTGATCAATTGGTCGAGCGACGTCAAAGACATACTCCTGTTTCCTGTGCTCGGGTTCTCTGGAACTCTCGCCCCCATCCATGTCCATTTCGACTTGGGTGGAAGCGGAACCTTGTTGCCCCTGTTGGGCATTGTTACTGGGTTGCGATTCGTTCTCGGACATCCCAGCATCAGCATCACCAGCAGCGAGATCGGGCTCAGCGACAGCGTTGTTTTTGCTCCCCTCTTCGTCAGTATTGTCTTTTTCCTCGTCCCCACTGCCATCATCGACAGCTCGAGGTGGTTGATGATCAGTATCCTGAGGCTCGCCAGACGTCGAATCGTCATTGGGAGTGTGGTCTCTCTCTTGCTCCTCGCCCACATCTTCGCCCATATGATCATCCAATGCATGTTCCTCGTCGCTGATGTCTTCCATTCCTAGGTCATCTCCATGGTCGTCCTGCTTGTCCTGACCCTCATCAAGGTCCATGTCATCGGGGAGGTCAAGGGTATCGGCATCTGGAATATGTTGGTCCATCGGGGCACCAGATGCATTGGGAGATTCCATCTCTGGCGGATTCTCGTCGCCTACCTCTTCTTCCCCATCTCTTTCGTCCCGTTGCCCCTCCTCTTTCGCGTCTTCTGCTTTCTTTGCGTCGTTCTTTTCTTTGCCTTGCTTTTTCTCCTTCGCCACGACGTCTGAGTCCTTCCGCTGATCCTCCTGCGACGTGTCGTTCTGCAGCTCGTCGTCACCCTTTCTATCGTCATCTCCACCCTTATCTCCCCACAGCTTTTCGTCTACCGCGGCGGGATCCGACTTGTCCAGCTTGCCCAGCTGCTCATCTGGCCCTTCCTCGCCTTCGCCTTCTTCCTCATTCTCGTCACTTTCTTCAGTCTCGGGCACATCCTCCATCTCACCTCCAAAATCCTCGCTCATCTCGATCGTATTTTCCTCGTCTTTGTCCTTCTCTCTCTGACTCTCCCCGTCATCGTCGTCTTCACCTCGGAGCCCCTCCACCTGACTCTCGTCCTCGATTTCCTTGCTCACATTTTCGCACCCAGTTCCTTCACCTAAACCCATTCCTCCGAGTTCTGTCGCATGCCCCCTTTCATCGCCAGCGGCCTCGCCCTCTTCCGTTTCGGGGGAGATACAGAACCCTTGTGTCCCGAGGGTGTGTACGACGGAGCAGACGACGTAATCCAACTTGAAAAGTGCGCGGGTCCACCTCGCCAGACTTTCAAGCAGTTCGCCTGCAAAGGACAAGAAAGATGATAAGAAGGGCATCAGTCTCCTCAGCGCTCCCTGGCGTGAAGCATGCGGGAGAGATGACAGATGCACACTAGCGCTGCTCAGTTGGTCCCGCAGTGTAGCAAGGTCGAGGAGGGCCGTGAACAGTGATGTTGTCTGAACACCAAGTCGAATGTAATTGTCCTTGGTCTCTTCGAATTCGGGAGTTGGTCCGGGGAGCGGAGCCGACTCAGAGCATTGGCGGAGCATGGACTGGACAGTGATGAGGAGCGCGTCGATGACGGTGTCTACATTTCCGATAGCACCGCCCTCCGGTAAAGGCTGAACTGACTGGGTGAATGAGAAACTGCCTTGTTCACAGATCCATTCCCGGGTGGGTTGGAGGATATATATCAGCTGAGGACAGATTGTTGACATCTCTTCGAGTTGTCCTGGAAGCTCGCTCAGGTATCTTGCAGCGTCTACGACGGCATCGTAATCGTCTAAGAATGGTCTGATTCATCACTCTATTTCCTAACCACGATGTTGGAAACATACCTCGAAGGAGTATGGATGGCATGATGAGTTGACAGGATTGCAGCACCCTGGACACACGGTCTCGCCACATAGAGGCTGAAGCAGCAAGGGTTTGACACCTTCCAATGAGGTCGGGGACGGAACTAATGCCCCTCTCTATTTCAGAGAAAACACTCATGCCCTCAGCCAGCTCCTCCAGTGCGCGAATGGAATGACCCAGTGCGTTGTACATCGGTTCAATTTTGTCACATGTGTCAATGATGATCGTTTCCGAGTGTTCCGAGAGAACCTGGAGCCGGTCCGCTTTCTGGCGAAGTGCCATGTAATCAGAAAGAGCTTGGGACAACCTAGATGTCATGGTGAACACTGATCAAAACGCATTCTAAGGATCATGATAAAATTTGATGCGTACCCTGATCTACTCTCGAGTGCCAAAGAGTACCCTGATTCCACCACAGAGATACCTCGAGAAAGGTCGCGTGTTCCCAAGTCTGAGTGGTGATCCGAAAGTACCTTCCTGAGCGCAGGAAGACATCCACGTAGGCGGTCAAAGTAGTGTTCTGTTTTTTCCACAGATGCCATTGCACTCCTCGCGAGCATCAGAGGCTGGTTTCGGATCCAGCATTCGTCCCTCAGCTTGTTGAGAATTTCGGGTTTGACGTTGTGGGACAAGCCACCGCGCTTGAGCTCTTTGAGGAGATCGCTCCAAGCCTTTCTTTTACGGAGAAGTAGGTTCTTCTTATACTTTTCTCGCCTTTCTTTGGTTAGATCCGGAGGGATCGTATGACTTGCGAGGTTTCTGGCTGTCAAAATAATATCCAAAGAAAGTTGGTCTACATCTTCGGCGGTATACTTGGAGAGGAATTGGCGGATTGTATTGCTTATGAAGCCATTGAACCTGCCGAAGGTCTGCTGGATATTCCCGAGGTGAGCAGGTATGGAAGCCGAGCTCGAGGCAACGTCCATGGAGGCGACCATGGATGGGACCGGAGGTGAAGTTAGGAAGATAGCCCGCTCCGCCTGATGGTGAGCCTCGGCATCTCCAGCAAATAGTGGATTCATTTTGTCCAGAACAGGTTGTCTTAGAACATCGCGGAACTTGCGGATGATCTTGTATAGCTGATGATGCGTCCTTTGAGCACTTTGTTTCAAGGCTTGGACGTTAACATCTTTCCAGCTTGCAAGCTTGATGAATGCTTCAACTTCTTTCTCCAGAGCCCGTCTTTGGTCCTTCAGGAAGGTAGAGAGCTGGGGGACGAAAAGATGAAAGTACCGCCAGGAGGAGTGGACGATACGGCCAACTTGAAGCAGAGCTTCTTGATGGATATGAGATTCTCGAGGTGCTATATAGTGGATAAAACCCTCGAAGCTGCGGAGAAGGTCTAAACGGATTTGGGATTGACCGAGTGAGCTGGATTGGATGAACTCGTCCAGTAGCGGTGGGAGTTGTCTGAAGTATTTGTGTAGGCTGCCAGCATCGCCAATTGCACTTTCTTCCACCGCATCCAAGGGCCCTCGTATCAGGACTTCGTATAAACGGAACCAGAACTCCGCCACACCATCAATGAATGACTGGCTCTGGGATTCCAGCAAACTCTTCCAACACGACAATTCCAATCTTCTCCACTCGACGATGAGAGTGGTCAGTCGGTGCTGATGCTCCTTGAGGCTATTGTCACGGTTTGCATACATCTCCCAGTCTTCTGTCTGCATCAGCAACTGTTCCAGGGCTGACAAAAACTTGGCAATAGGAGTGGCAAAATCAAATGCCAATATGACGTCACAGCGATCAATGAGATGTTGGAGCACCATCTGATCCGGCCAATCTCGGAGGATTGTAATAAGCCGAGCGCGAAGGGACTGGATCACGCTTGACACTTTTCTGGCCTGTGGGATATTTGCATCAGTGTAGAAGTTGAAGGACTTCGAAGAGGAAGTGGATATGCCGTGTATCTCTGTAAGGTGATCATGAAGGACAGAGAGCTGGAGATGTAATGACTGTTTTTCCAGCGAATCTGGCAACGACGACGGGTGGGCACCGATCCAGGATCGCAGAAGGGTCTGTCGTAGAGCATTGAACTTGCATGTACTGTGACCGATTTTGGCCAGGTTGACCGTGTCATCCGTGAGTTCCAGATGAAGCGCGAGCAATTGGCGTTGCCGATCCGGAGTCAGATGGTGTGCTGGCTTGTCGCTGACATGTCCATCTAAAACCTCCGAAGGGTGAAGAGCATCTTCAAAAGTGGGAAACAGCTCCAGGAACTCCCTTTCCTCAGCTTCGGCCTCCATCGAAACGTCATTGGTCATCGTATTCGTGCGATACAAAGAATTGAGTTCTTGCTCTCTTTTATTGTCATGAGCTCGATCTATCGACCAGAGGCGGTAAGCTTGTTCATAGGCAGTCCTGACCGTCATTGGTGTTGACGGAAATTGAGTACAATGCACTGCCGCGGCGACCGTTAATATGGCGAGCTCGGCGGGAGGGAGACTCGCACTGGGGACAGGTAGGTCTTGTAATAGCCGTGCACTGCGTGTGGAGGGGAATGTAGCCAGGCTGGTCACCAGTTCCGTGGTGTCCTTCTGCAAAGAGGATTGCTGGGAAGCCCAGCGCATGAGGTGGAGACCCAATCGAAGTTCTGCAAATGCCAAACGGAGAATGCAAGTGATGTCGTCGAACTCAGTGTAAAGAGATTCTATGCGCTGACAAAAGCCCGAGATAGACTCTTGGACAACAACCTCGCGATCGTAGGCAGAAGCATCTCCTGATTCCAGAGCACGCGCCAGGTCGTCGATTTTGGAATGGTGGATCACTTGGCTGATGAATTGTGACACCTCCAGCCAATAGGTGTGTAGATTTGTTAGGTTGTCCCGAGTTGGAACATTCGCCGACGCGTGAGTATTTAACAGTTCTTTGGCGCAAGCTTCAAGGTAAGAAATGACATCGTTTGTTTTATTGGCCGCTGTTCGGAGCTCCAGCTGGGCGTGAAATGCGATTTGCTGCATCAGGAACGCTGCTTGGTCCTGAGCGTAAACGGTCGCATGGCGAATCATTGCGGCGGGGTCGATGGGTATATTGGGAACGAAAAGGTCAAGAACGACTCTGCTCAACGCGATCCAACATCGTCCGAGATGAGACACTGTGGCCCCCGACGATGGGAGCGCGTCCGCCTTGTACTGTAACGCAGTAGTCAAATGTTGGGTGGCCTTTCGCAGTGGTTCGTGATTCGTCCGTCCTAAAAGATCGAGAGTCTTTGACGTTTCTATGCTGTCTCTTGAGAGACTCGTGCGCATATGATGAAGAGTGGTTTCATCAAATGAAGTCGCAAAGCAAGAGGCGACCTTAGTGAACGATAAGCCTGTATTACGTGCGAGCTGCCATTCTTACTCACCAAAATTACGCTTTGATTGAACAACGCAGTGAGCTGCTGAAGCCGCGAAGTATTCGTGAAACACTGCAGCACAGTTAGTCCGATATGACGCTTGACCAGCTCCCCGTGTTCCTCGAGCGATGCCAACGAGACTCCGACAATTTGACTGTGAAAAGAGTGAAAAAAGGTAAGCATACAGAATACAAGATCATACCTCTTTTCAAAGGCACTGAGAAGGTGAGTTGGGCGGAAGATTATATGTGGTCCACTGACATCCTGAAAGCAGGTGAGTCCCTGAGGAGTGGAACTCCAATTCTTGCTACATACCACCTCCCCCGTTTCTGTATGCCATAAGGCTTCAAGCCATTGAGTCTCCATCGTAGCGATAATACTGGGGGAAACTGAATCCACGCTATGAATAACAAATGTGAATAGCATTAAGTTCGGGACGCACTGTGGCAGTCGGCATCATGATTCCATATCACATGCTGGTAGGATGCAAATCGCCGTAGATCTTCGTTTGGCTCCTCGAGTGCCATTCGAATGAGCCGCTGGAGAATCTGTATAATCACCTGCACGTTACAATTTTACCTGTCTGTTCCATATATGCCTGTTACGCAGCGAACTTACATCTTTGGTTTTTGTGTGAAGATCGCAAAGAACCTGTAACTCGACCAGAAGGGATACAGGATTGCAGGTCCCGTAAAGACCCTTATTTTTCTTAGGGACCTTGGATACCCACTACAGTAGAAAATCAGGACATCGCAGAGGACAATGTGAATGCCTTCTTACGTCTTTGACTTGGCTAGATATATGTACCAGTCGCTCAGCCTTGTCTGGCTTTAAGTACGTCGGCAAAGTCGCAACAGCAAGGATTTCCAATTGCTGTCGACGTGACACTGGATAAATCAGTCAAGGCATGGGTGACCCCTCAAAAGACCTAGCATACCTGGTTCTGAAACTTCTATAGGCAAGCAAGCCAATAACTTTATGTCTACCGAAGTAATCTCCGTGGGTCTAACTACGCGTAGTTGCGACCACATGTCCACCAATCCAAGACCGGACGACGGAGAGATTGCGTTCTCGAGAACAGTAGATGCATGAGCAAGACATTTATATGCGGGAGAATGTTTGTCAAGTGCTTCTGAGATCAGCTTCGATAGAACTTGAACGCAGGAGTAGTCAAAATCCTTCTGAGCGAGAACCTGTCGAAGTTTTCTCGAAATGGTGAGAAGATTTGCAGATGTGCTATAATCCTGCAACCAACATTATAAAATGATTCAGGCATTGGGACGAAATGCTCACGGATTGAGAACCAGATAAGCCGGAGAGCAACTGCTCGAGTAGCTTTTGGGCAACTGCCCGTACCTCTGCCAGTACCGATTGCAATGCCTCCATCAGATTCGGTGGGCATTTAGCCAGCGCACTGCCGGGCGAGCTACTTGACTGGTCCCACCTAGTGTCGTTACTCCTATCAAGGAGGAGGGCAGCGAAAAGATGCAGAATTTCAAGTTTCAACGCATGGTGCGAGCAATACTCCGCCCGTTCTGTACAGCATGGACACGGTGGATAAACCATGAAATCATCCATTGGCTATATATTCAAGCAAATTGAGTACATCGGTGTGGAACAGCGGATGCAGGTGCCGCCTGTCATATGAACACTGACCAACACATTACCGAGAGGGCACGGAACGACCTGGGATACTCTCTTCACCCTTGAAGCAAGAGTTTTAGAGACCTCGCTGAAAGCGGGGTTTACGAGCACAGAACATAGGAGCCCGTTGGCTGACGAAGCCACAAGATAACGCTTGAAGATCCAGTGTAGAAGCGGGGGGGATGACCTGACAGCGAAATAGACGAGCGCGCGTGACATTTGAAGATCGGAAACGTCCATGATCGGCGCATGGACGACCAGGGAGGACAAAATTGAATCGTGGTCAATACCAATGGATGGCAATAGCTGAGATGAGTCATGCGAACACACTGGGAGGATACCTCGGCGTGCCTGTTCATGGGATACAAAACAAGTCGTCGAGTCAACAGGGAGACGAGAATGCGTGAGCACGCGGGATTGGTCCTCTTTGGTGAAGCGAGCCAACAGAGAAATTTCGACACTGCGATTGCGCATCGCCCGGGACAGTTCGCCATATTGAGGGTCCACGGTCATGAGGAGGCGGAAGTTCGGATGTGGTGTCAATATTTGTACCTCACCATTAACGAAGCCCCGTTCAGTGAGCACCAGGTTGCCGTTCGGTTCACAGAGAGAGTTGAGTCGATCGAGAACAGAAGGATTACACATATTCGCGCCATCGATCACAAGCCAGTGACCATTCTTCATCGCTCGTATCAATGGACCATCAATCCACTCGAAACGACCCCTCATAGACCTAAATTGAGCCAAGTCACGGACTCTAAAATCCAGATCTCGCCGAGCTGCATCAAGGGAGGAGTCATCAACATCAATCATCGATAATTCCGCCAAAAGCCCAGAGACGGCTTGTAAAACCGATGCGGATGTTCTCTGATCGGATGACAATTCGCGCTGTACGACCGCTCGATATTGATATTTTGAAGTGATCCCGCGTGTAGAACGCGCGAACATCTCGGTGAGCTGGACCACTTCCTCTGCGACAGTTATGATCCTTCCTGTATGGTCGGCTTGTTCGAAGCCACCCAAGATATCTGTTGTGTCGGTTGCCTTGGAGATGTGGACTTCATCGAGGTAGTTGCCTGAAAGATTAGCAAGGGTTCTTATCAGGTTCGTTTTACCACTGTTGCGAGACCCAGTCACGACAACTAGCCAGGATCTCGAGAGGCATGCACCAATAGCTTCAATCGCTGTAAGATGTGCCTGTAGGACGTCAGAGGTTCTATGAGACAAAGTCACGTTGTGCCTCCTGGTGTTGTAGTAACCAAATTGTAGATGCGAGCTTGAGATGAGCGGGCATGGGCTGGGAATGCTGGGCGAATCTGAGATTGAAAAAACCTCATCAAATATGGCTTGGGCGGATGCACGATCTTGTAAATTCCTGAACCTGCTCAAGTAGATGATACGGATCAAGTGTCGGGGATAGTTAGTTATGCTGGATGACCGTAAAAGTTCGCCCCATCGAATGATATCCCGGAGATTGAATTCCCAAGGACTCCCCTCCCGACCAAAGGCGCGCTTGTAGACAACTTCATGATTCAAGCGAGCGTTGAACACGATCATAGTACGGAGGACACGTTCGTCACACTCCTTGTACTGCTCCCGACAGACAACTAGCATATCGTCGGGAGTAAGCTCCTCAACGTAAACCTTCGTGAAGCGATCAAGGAAAGATTTTGGGAGGCCTTTCCTGCCGCCGCCTTGGTGCAACGGATTTTGAGCCGCAAATACTCGAAACGAGGGGTGTCGAGTAAAGCTGCGTCCTAGCTCAGGTATGTAAACCGTGCCTCGATGGTCCAGTACGGCGTTCAAGCCTTCGAGGACCGCCTGAGGGGCAAGATTCATCTCGTCGAGAAGAACCCAGTGGCCCTGTTGCAGGGCCTGTAGGAATTCTGCGTCTTTCCAGGCGAACTCTCCTGGCACACCATTTTCGACAGGTAAGTCAGAACCGAACAAGTCTATCAGATCGGTCTGGTCTGAAAGATTGATACGACACAGGTGATAGCCGGCGATCTTTGCCAAGGCGGTGATAAGGGAGGTTTTTCCAACACCGGGGCTCCCCTCCAAGAGGATCGGTTTGCGGACTTGGCAGGCCCTGACCACTCGCAGAGCATTCTCGTAAACAGTTGGCGCTTGAAGATTGAAGCTGTGTATCGTTGTGCTTGCTGCTGGTCCCTTGGGGAGTGTGAAAGGGCCAAATCGAATGAAGGTAGACGGGTCATAGGGGTGAGGGGACGTATCCCGCGCATCAAGCGGGACAAGTTGGCGCAACTTGCGAATCATCTCGTCCTTGATTTGTTGCAGGGTCTGTGGCGAACATGTCACCGTTTGTGGCAGGGAACCTAATCCGTCCAGAAAGGTCATGCGGGCTCCATGGTGCTGGACCACAAATGAACTCTCGAACCAGTAAAAAAAGCTCGGCGACTTACGAATGTCTCGCTTGCTGGCATGGTATTCTCTCTATCAAGAGTAAATACAGCATTTGAGAATGCAACCCAGGCCTGGAAAAGAGTGAGAAGGAACGCAGTGTGTCTTCCAAGGTTACTCACCAGCATGTCCCGTAACGTACAAATAGAACGGTCGCCAACTCTCTCACGCATCCAGTCGGTAAACCGCAAAAGTGGGAGAGTGAAGACTCTCAGCGCGTCATGGGCCCAGGAACTCTCGACAATCATCCCAAGGTCGGATGGGTCGTCAACTGGGGGCACCCAAATCTCCGTGAAACGATTCCGAAGTGCGGGAGATAGCTCCTTCTTCCCGTAATCACCCCCCGGATTCATCGTCGCAAGAAGCTTGAAAGAATCGGCAGCGCACACGGCAGGATATTCTCCACCCGTACCCCCTCGCTCAGCAAGTACGATGGTTCGGTCCGGTTCAAGCACGCTGTTAAGCCTCTCAAGCACTGAGTCATCGGCCAACGATATCTCATCAAGCAGGAAGATGTCGCCGCCCCACATGGCTCGGATAAGAGGACCATCGTGCCATTCAAATAGGGACTCAGACACGAGAAGGTCCTTCTGTGAGTCCCGGAGAGCGGCTTCTAGCGAGGGGTCGAGATCCGTCTTCAATAGCACGGAGATCTGGTCAAGTATTCCCTGAGTATCCGTGGGTGCGTCGACGATACCGGCGCGGGCAAGGAGAGACAATGCATCACGATAAACATCTGAAGAAGCCAATCCACGATTGCGCACTGGCCGAAAGCCACCGATCAGGTCTGCCGTTTCCGTATTTTGATGACAGCTGAGTGTGTGCAGGTGCTTGGACACGACTTCGGCATACAATTGGCAAACAGAAGTCTTGCCTGAACCAGTCTCTCCCACCAGTAAAACTGGCTCGTTGAACCTCAAAGCCCTAGAGACCAAGATGAATAACCGTCGCATAGCACGAGTCCAGACAACTTGTGGGGATGAAGGTATGGGGCATCCGATGTATGCTTCGACGCCATGTAGATGGTACAACGATTTCTCGTCGATCCGAACCTTCATAACACTCTCTATGACTTCCTTAACCACAAGTTTGTCTTCAATGCGCCGAGCTCGTTCTGCGAGAAGCATGTAACCGTTTTCTGCAAGTTCCTGGTAGCCTATAGCGTCTCTGCCAGCCCACCTGAACAGGTCTCGAAGGGTAGCAAAACCCTGTTTACTTTCGAAAACACGCCCAGTCTGTCGGCGCTGCTGCAACTCTCGGAAGACGCTGACAATCCTGTGTCCAAAAGAGGGAGCAATTCGACATCGTTGACACAGAATAGATTCCAGCTCTGCCTGCGGCACATCTTGGAAGTGAATTTCGAGGAAACGACCACGGAAGGCGCGCGACAAAACTTTCCGACCAGCGTATAAGCCCGGCGGATTCTGAGTGGCGAAAAGCATGAAGTGAGGATGAGGCCGGACAACTTCGTGAGTTTCCGGAATGACCAATTCGCGATTGTCATCTAGTAGTCGATTCAGGGCTTCGAGGACGTCCGTTGGTGCGAGGTTCAACTCATCCAACACGATCCAATGGCCGCATCTGAGAGCATGGACAAGCAGACCATCTTTGAATACCAACCTCCCGGTGGCCGAATCGGAAACGTAAGACCCAATATATTCCTGAATATCGGTGTGTTCGTGGTTATTGATACGGATGAATTGGTGACCAGTTCGGCGGGCCAGGTACTCCACTGCACTGGTTTTTCCACTAGATGTCGGGCCCTCGATAAGCACCGGAAACCGACGAGTGAGGACGATGCGGGCAAGGTCATTCAGCTTCTTTTCCACCGAGGGAGTTATGATGTAGTCCTCCGCTGGATCGATGTGGAGTGGGCCTTTCTCCAAGTAAAATGGGCCAAACTTGACGAACTCGTCGGCAGAGCGGGAAACAGGGTGGGAGGGCTCCCTCATCAACAAAGATTTGGGATTACGGACTCCGGAAAGGATGTACTTGTGTGCAAGACTTGAGGCAATATCCGCACTGGGCCCATCAAGCACCATGGTAAATGCCATTAGGCAGCCTTCCCATAATGCTCGTCGCAGGCCGTACATTGGCGAGATGTCAGCCGCAAACGTAAGAGCACGGGTAAGCGTTCGCATGCTGTAGTGAGGACGATGATTTGATCCGTCAGCCAACCGGCGATCCTCCGCTAGTTGTCTAAGAGCGGTGTAGAAGTCAGCGACATTCATGATTGCAGCTTTATCTCCAACTGCGCAGTGGCCGATGTATTGACCAATGATACTAAGAAGAGTTTCGCGGTCAGCATCAGGCGGGGGAACGTCAATCTCAGTGAACCGTGCTCTGATGTTGGGTGGGAGGTCCTTTTTTCCGACATCTGTCGCAGGATTCATGCAGGCGAAGAGACGGAAATCGGGATGGCGGGGAATTGCTTCCAACGAGCCTTTCTCGGTCAAAGTAATGGACGCCATTGGGCCGCTAAGGAGCCCAGTGATACATTCGAGCGTTTCCGAACCGGCCAGGTTGATTTCGTCCAGAAGTATCCTAATGACAGGTCAGACAGAAATTTGATGTATGACCAATACAAGCAAACATACCAATCGCCGGAGCGGAGAGCCTTGACGAGAGGGCCCTCCACAAAGTTGAAGGCAAATTTGCCCTGTCCTTGAACATGTTGCATGTCAAACTCGTCAATGTCATGTTGGAACTTGTCCCAAGCCTCTGCAGACCGTCGAAGCAGCGTTTGATTGAGTTTTCTCCGTTTCCTCGGCCCATACGCTTCCGTGGAGACCAGAGGGGGCTCCCTGAGATAATCACTAGAAGCCAATGTTATTTGAGGTTCGACACTCACTGTGCGTCTTCATTGAATTTTGACTCGATCCGTTCCTTGGCAAGCCGCACTGACTCTCTCCAAAGAACCACTGCTCTCCTCCATTTGCTTTCCTGGACTGCTTTCCTGACAGATTCCTCAAACTTGATGTTCTTCTTCCGACTGAAGATATTTCCAAAAAGCTCCAAAAACTCTGCATGAAGCTCCGAAGCAGGAACACGGGCATCAATTGGTTTAAAGCCACCAAGTAGGTCAGAGGATTCCGTTTGATGAGAGAGATTGAGCGAAATCAGGGGGCGGCGGAGCAAAGAAGCAAGGTGAGTAATGGCACTAGTCTTGCCAGTTCCAGTCTCTCCGGTCAAGAGTACAGGTTCACAAAGGGATATAGCAGTGGCAACTCGTGAAAGAAGGCGCACTGCAGGTTTATGCAGCGCGAAGGGACGAGTTGGTGCAATAAGAAACATCGGCTTCAGAGGTCGAGCAGGGAGACGTACGCGGCCAATACCGACAGCAATGATATCACCGTTTCCATCTCTCTCCTCCTCGAAGGCGGGAACTCGCCCACTGAGCACCCACAGACGACGTTCCAGGTCTAGGCCGATATGATCAGCAACAAGAGCTACGATGCGATCAGAGTGAGCTTGAGCTGAGGCTGTAAGTGTGCCTGCACCAAAGAAGACATCCCTGGCTTCAAGAAAAAGTTCCTCTCGAAAAGGAAGATTTGGAAAGAGTGTAGCAACAGAAGTGACACCTTGATTGGAGATCTCCACATGCATGGGATTATGGGATGACGGGACGAGTGCCTCCACCCGATGGCAATATTTTTCAAGCTCCCTTAAGCCAACAGACCGACTCGAGGCCACTGTCCCTAGTCTCTGGATACCAGCCCAGAATTGTATGATCGCCTGTGCAAGCGGTTTCCCTAACGTAGGGAACCGCGATTCAATGATCATCTTGATTTCGTCTGATGACGGCGCGTCGACTACGAGCTCCTGGAACTTGTGCGCTCCATAGAAGATTGGGCTCGGAAAGCTTCCGCTCGTCGATGGGACTACTGAACGCGTCGCAAAGATAGCAAAGCGTTCCGAGGCCCTCACTCTGCCTCTATTGGGAACATCTATGCTCGCACGACTCCCAATCCATGTGCCGGGGGCCAGAGATTCGGTAAGGGGCTTAATAAGTCCCAACACCTCCATACTTGCGCGATCAATATCCTTGAGGAGTAACCATCTCCCTTCTCTCATAGCACGAACAAGCACACCGTCTTTCCATTCGAACATTCCAAGTTGTGTCGGAGAGGAAACGTAGGATCCGAGCAGTGAACGAGGGTCAAGTGATGTGTCGGCAAGATGAACAGTGACAATCTGGTCGTTTGCCTCGGGGTATACCATAGAGGCAAGCTGCGAGAGGAAAAGCGACTTTCCAGACGAAGGAGGGGAAGTAATGAGAGTAGGTAATCGAAGGGAGGTCAAAATTGCCAGCTGCTGCAATGCTCTGATTGCTGAGGGCGTTGTGACGACCTCTACAGAGGAAGGAGGGAGGGGGGAGGATTTGAGCATAAGTATGCCATGAATATTGGCAGTCCATGGGCTGGCGGAGAGGGTTTAGAACGAGATGAAAATATCTCGAGACGGAAAGCCTTACGATAAATCATCATTAGTTAAGGGTTGAGCTCTGTCACCTTCAAACGAATAGAAGTCGGAGCCGGCAGCGATAGAATTGCGACCTCGATGAATTCGCTGAAGTTCCAGCACGGGCATTAACCATCCATCGATGGTAATTTGACTCCCGTCAATATTTTGACCACACGAGAGTGGACACTCAACTACACCGGGCTCACCAAGAACCTGAGTCTCTAATTGGACGCGCTCCACTTCGGCCATGCCCGTGTGTAGCGAATAACATCTGATTGCCAAGTACTTAACTGCAGAATCGGGATGAGGTGTAGTGAAGAGAGTTGATAAATGTGATATGGGCCATAGGAGGTCGCTGGGAAGTAGGCGGTTGGCTCGAAGCAAGCGATAGTAGGCAAGAAGCAGGTGATGTAGACGTATTGCGTCCAACATGGCAATCGATGGACTGTCTTCGACAAAACTCAACGGACCTTGCGAGAAGCATGGCCGACGCAAGAATGCATACAAAATTCTATCCCACAGTTCAGAACTCGAAAGCAGAAATCAAAGAGGACGACTCACGGAAAAAGTTCCTCGTGGTTTTCTATCAACATGCAGAAAGCAACGAATCTATCTTCGAGGTCCTCTTGGTCATGCAACCATCTTGCGCACAAGTCAACCAACAAGGGTCGAAAAATATCTGATATTGGCACGGTGAGAGCGGGAGCTGCTAGTAGTCGCGACAACGTCGAAAGTAGAGCTTTGGGTGATGATGCAAGTGATATCTGATTCGAATGAGTGGAGTCCGGAGGCAAGATGGCGAGCAATGCTCGTGTCTGTTTTGAGAGATTGATCGCAAGAGGATCGTTGAGTGTGTTATGAAGTAACATGATGAGCCGTCAAAATGGCTACGCTGAGAGGAGTATGCACGACCGCGCACGACTTAGGCAAGCGACCTCGAGTTCGTCGTCCCCGACGATGTCCTAGACAGAAAAATCACTCGATGCATTGACTTCGCTCCGTGCACGTGACTGCAAGAAAATCTAGTCAAACACTACGCTTTCCTCTTACGGTTGATCGATATTTGTGGGTCTTGCGCCTTTTGTAACTTGACTCAAGCTAACGTTGTCCACCATCACCCTCTTCTCCATCCCTCAGAAATGGTCAGAAACACGAAAATTTTAGACATCAGAGGTCAAAGTCTCAAGCTCAACACCGCAGTGGATGTTGTGCCGCTCCTTGAAGGCTTTGACCCCATATTAATCGAAGAGGTTCATCTGGGAGGCAACACCATCGGTATCGAAGCTGCGCAGGAGTTTGCAAAGTTTTTGGAGAAGACAAAAAGCTTGATGGTACTGTCTGTTCACTGTTCACTTCCTCCTGGTTCCTGATCGTGAGTCAGGTCGCAGACTTCGCCGATATCTTCACCGGTCGTCTCATCTCCGAGATTCCAGACGCACTCAAAGCTTTATGTGACGCCGTTGAACCCAAAACAACCCTTGTGGAAATAAACCTCAGCGACAACGCTTTCGGCGTTCGCTCTGTTGAACCGTTACGCAATCTTCTCGAAAATAACCGTTTCGAGATCCTCCGGCTCAATAACAACGGTCTAGGTCCAGAGGCAGGGATAATGATCGCAAACTGGCTGAAGAAGTCAGCAGAGTTGAGTAAAGAGAAGGGCTTGCCGTCAAACTTGAAGACGGTCATTTGTGGCAGGAATAGGCTTGAAAACGGATCTGCGCCTGCATGGGCAGATGCATTCGCCGAACATGGAACACTGGTGGAAGTCAGGCTTCCGCAGAACGCCATCTGGACTGATGGGATACATGCACTGGCTGAAGGTCTATCCAAGTGCCCAAATTTACGGTATCTCGATCTTCAGGACAATACATTCATCAAGGATGGATCCAAGGCTGCCGTCAACGCATGGGCGCATACCCTGCCAAAACTGTCCGCCTTAGAGACCCTCATCTTCTCGGACTGCGTATTATCGGAGGAAGGTGATGATGAGGTACCATTACCCCTGCAAAAGCTGGCGGAGGGATCAAACCAGACCCTGGTGACCTTGGTGCTCCAGAATAACAACCTCAATGCGTCGACATTCGAGTTCTTTGCAAATTCACTGACCTCCTTTCCCAACCTGAGGAGGCTAGAACTGCAATGGAATGATGTTGATGGAGACTCGGAGGATGATGTCGATACCATCCGACAAATCATGAAGCAGCGCAGTGGAAAATTATTTGCATATGAAGAAGAAGAAGAAGAAGAAGAAGAAGGGGAGGGAGAGGATGGGGAAGGGGGAGGGGGAGGGGAAGGGGAAGTTGAGGAGGCCGGCGAACAGGTACCATCCGAGGAAGCTCGGAAGCTCGAAGGGGCCGTGAGCGCGCTTACTGACATTATGAGCAACGTCACTATTCATTGACTTGCTCAACATCGCGGGTCCAACTCCTAGGTCGGCAAGTTAGTTACACTTGCCGCAGAAGCTGTTGTATGCTGGTAAGGAAGGTTGAGGGCGTGTATACCAGCTAATCACTAATTACATTACAAGCGGAAGGTTGACAATTGACAATTAGTGCGGATATACTACTACCCCTCGCCATGAACGAGAGGGGATAATTAGAAGTCATACGCATAGAACTCCCAGTTTCGCTAAATGAATGTCATGTCATGTCAGCCCGAAAACAAGAAACTGGACGCAGAGAACCAGACCGATACTACTACTGAAGGATGGGTCACAAGTAAACCCCGGACGATTGCCATAAGGCCCACTGGCATCCTACTGGCATTCCTGGCATCCTGTCGACATATATATACCCCAACACACCTCATAGAGCAGTAGTCACCCTTGTACTCGTACCCCGTAGTTCCCGTATAGACCGTGGTCCAGTTCTGTTGTCCGCGCGCCTCAGTGTTTCCCGCCGTCGGCCACGGCGGGTCTTCCAACGATCTAATTTTGCCTCCTTTAGTTCATCCAGACAGAATATCAAGGTGGGCTATAGCAACGAAGAATCCATCGTCGGCTTCAGATGTGTACCATCCTTCTGCAAGTCTTGCCAGACGAACAGCAACTTGGGTTCAAAAGTGGTACTGCCTTGCCTTACAAACCATCCACCTGCCTTCGGACCCTTCCTTGGGCCGAAGTTGCCCATCCTGGCACCTCTCCCGCACCCATTCATCGAATCGCACAACAGTCGCCTCGGAGCCAAAATTGTCAAAGAATAGTCGCTTCCCCAACCACATCTGCGTCTCATCAGACGAAGAGAGTTCCCGGTACGCATTTCGAACGACTATCCATGCCTCGTCGCGTGCTTTCAATCGGAGCCGGGAAACTAGCGCATGTACAGCATTCCGGGGCAAATCCCGGAACACGGTTGTGGCCTTGACGCCCAAGGATGGACTCGGATGTGACAACGGAAGTAGGTGCTCAAATGCATCAGGGTGCGATAACCTCTCGAATTGGATAAAGTTCAAGGTGCGCAAGCTTCGAGCCAACGATGAGATCCACAAGTACGCGGGGGACGGTCGTTCCAATAAGTTCGGAACAAGATATGTGATCTGTTCCAAATAAGTTTTTTGGGAAGGGAAGGTGATAACGAGTTGGTGGAGGAGCAGAATTAGAATGGTGGTAAGACGGAATGGCTGTGGAGCGGGGGTTGCTGAATAAATATCTGGCACAAGACGGGACAGGATGGAGGTTATTTGCACTGGGGAGTCGAAAACAACCGACAAGTAAAGCGACGTCTCGTAGACTAGGTCAACGATTGAGACATGTCTTGGACTTCGGACCAATTCACTGACCTTCCAGCGTAAAGCCATCCCTCCGGCCAGACGCGAACAGGCCCTCGCGCAATTTACCTATATGCACGGATGGTTAATTACACCGACCCACACGAGGGTGGTACTCTCAACGTCACTCACGGAACAATATCAATACGTTCTCCTGGTTGTCCCTCTTGTGTTTTTGCATCGACTCGTTCTGGGACTCGGTAGGAGAACCAGCCCCATACAAATTCCAGAACGTTCTAAGCTACATCGCCGAATGTATGTCAGCTGGGCTCATCGGAGAACCGGCCTGAGGCTGCAACGCACTTTCTTGC
Organism: Boletus sp. MG95; assembly: GCA_003313155.1. Classification (NCBI taxonomy): domain Eukaryota; kingdom Fungi; phylum Basidiomycota; class Agaricomycetes; order Boletales; family Boletaceae; genus Boletus; species Boletus sp. MG95. Next base: position 60,628 of record QGOH01003946.1, read on the forward strand.
CGATAAAGGTTCTGAACTCTTCCTGTACAATGCATTCCTTCAATCTGGGCAGCTCAGCGTTGTTGGGAGCAGAAATCACTAGTGTGCTCACAAGTCACCGTTCTTTTCAAGACCACTGCTACGGCTAACAGAGGCAAGAAGTTCCATGTGACGATCATGATCGTTTGAGATGTTGCTGCCACGTCCGCCCTGTCCGACACTAGGTAGTCCTTCGACCTGAGCACTTGGCTTCGGAACGACATGTCGACTTCGTCCTCGTGGTGCTCCACGGGATGATCTCATATGCTTTAGTACGTGGTGAAAATTCGTGGCCTTGGCAAGGTTGCTGGGTAAAGTTATTATGTAGTACCTTTCTCAGGCTCAAGCGGGTACCTCCGTCCAACTTGTTCACCTGCCAGATGGGATTCACTGGAAGATATTTTGAACACACGGCAGTTCAAATAATGTAAAATCCATCTAAATTCATCGGTAACTTAAACCGGGATTCAAGTTCGCTACTGTCATCCAATCTCGTTTGTCGATATACTCTTTGTATCTTGAGTGGTGATGAATACCCATTTCCTCTCAGAGCCATTCGCCCTTGAAAGCCCACAAATAGATTGTCTTGACGATGTGGACGGTAAGCGCATAACCCAGAACCGTACCAACCAAGAAAGTGTAGAACATTCGGTCGGGAGGCGTCATCTGTAGGGCCGAGTTGACTTTAGGAATGTACGGGATGGCCATCGCCACACAAGCCATCCCAAAAGTCACAAGGACCACAGGGAGGGAGGCTCGCGATTGGAAGAAAGGGATCTTGTGGGTTCGAAGGAACTGAATGATGAAGAGCTTTTCGCAGAGCCATTAAGATACGATGCACGAGGCATGCTGGATTTCGTACCTGTGACAGAGAACCTTCCAAAAACCAGTTTGTCTGTGCGAGTGGCACCAGTGGAGAATCTGATGTCCGAATCCTGTAGTGGAACCTTGGAGCAAAATTAGGTAAAAATGATTAAACCGATACCATAGCTTACCAGTTGATGCAATATGTAATGATGTCGAATGGGCTAGAGAAAGGACCTAGACAAACCATGAACCGAACGATGGACCAGGCACTCAATGTCTTAGGGTATTCGAGATACTCAGGATCGACGTTGTCCCTGGCACGAATAAGTTTACTATCTAAAGAACAGAGGAAAGAAGAAAGCGAACCAAGGAATCGATCCCTGAGAGAAGTCATAGAGCAGATTCTGAACTAATAGCTGTAGCGGCAACATCGGCTCGTAAGGCAGCCAGGCAGAAGCAACTGTAGGTTCAACGTGTCACATTAAGACCCCCCGAGTGACCATAGAACGTACTCAGGACCGAGAAGACATTCCCAAAGTTCGATGAGCAAGCCATCTTGATATACTTGACGGTGTTCAAAAGCCTTTTCACTAATGTGAGTCTCATGGTTGAACCACCGAGTTAGGAACGTACGTGATCCTGCCTTCGACCACACCTCGAGCGACAACGCCAAGGCTCTTTTCCAGCAAAATGACGTCGGCTGCCTCTTTGGCAATCTCGGTTCCCGAATCCACGGATATCCCGACGTCAGCACCACGAATAGCCAAAGCATCGTTGACTCCATCTCCCAGGAATGCAACAGCGCGGCCACCGCTCCCCTTTCGTAGAGCCTTCACCACTTCAAGTTTCTGGTATGGCGATAGTCTCGCGAAGATAATCGCACGCTCAATTGTCTCGTTCAGAAGCTCGTAGTCCTTAGCAAGCATGGCAAGTTGAGGTCCCGTAACAGTCAAGCTGGATTCATCAACACATTGGGAGGACATATTGGATCCTGCCTCTTCATCCTTTGGGGACCGTGCATCAGCTACCTTCGTGATGTTGAGAGGATTGAAAAGACCAAGGTCACGGGCAACCTTGGCAGCGACCGCTGGAACATCTCCAGTGAGAATTCGCACCTGGGTCACATTGATCAGTTCCAGAAGTCCACGCCATCGACGATGAAATGGATTGCAATACCTGAACATGAAGGTTTCCAAGTTTCTGAATTGCCTCAGCAGCGTCCGGCTTCAATGGATCCAATAGGGCGACAAAACCAACGAAAACCAAGTCTTCCTCGTCCTCGGCAGAGATGGTCGTACTCATTTTGACGGATGCCTTACGACAAGCGACGGCGATCAACCGAAGCCCATCCTCGTTCAGTCGCTTGGCAGAATTGAGGATTTCAAGACGATCAACTTCTGTCAATGTGGTGGACGAAGACAAGTCGAACCCGATGTTCCCTATCGGTTGCAAATATTCTTCATACTTCAAGGCGGAAACACATCGCTCTAAGACCTCCTCCACGGCTCCCTTGGTTAAGAATAATGCTTCTCCCTCACGCACAGAAGGACGATACGCGAGGACTGAGAGCATGCGACGCGTAGAGTCGAATGGAACTTCGCCGAGCTTAGACCAGCCATCCAGTTGGGCATCACTTAGAGAACCGCTCTCAACCTGGCCAATATAATCCAGAATGGCACGGTCGATAGGACTGCGAGATCCCGTTTGCAGTGATGAGTTAATGAAGGACAACTTGACCGGGAGGTCTGAGGGTTCGCCTTTGATGTTAACCGATTTCGCCACACGAACGAGGTCAGCGGTCAATGTGCCCGTCTTGTCGGAGCATAAAACGCTAACTGCGCCTAAGTTTTGGATAGCGTCGAAGCGCTTTACGATGACCTTCTGCCTCGCAATGCGAACAGCCGACAAAGCCAGATTGGAGGCCTTGACAATCACTGGTGAACGATCGACGGTCTGGGAAAACGAAGAGACACTTACAACTATCATGGGAAGCATCTCCGGGGTAATCCCTACCGCAATCGCAATTGCAAACATGACAGCGCCTTTCCAATCCTTGCTAACTGCTCCTTGGACAATAAACACGATCGGTGCCATAACCTGCATGATACGATTAAATGTGGGCATAAGTTGGAAGGAAAAGAGAACCAGGTTTGGACTCACGGCCATGAAAGCCAAAAGGACGTAGCTGACCTTCCTGATACTTATCTGGATAACGTTTTCTGGCCTTTTCTTGTTGAGCTCCTCAGCGATGGCAGCCATGTATGTGTCCTTGCCGGTAGAAACCACCATCGCACGGCCATTTCCGGCCGTAACCGATGTGCCAGCCAAGCAGACATTATGATTGTCCAAAAGATGAAATGGCTCAGACTCGTCTGCGGCAGTAATACGGACGACCTTGTCGATCGGCAATATCTCCCCTGTGAGTGACGCCTGCGTAATGGACAAGGCCTCAGCAGAGATGACAATGCAGTCCCCAGGGAATATGTCACCACCTATAAAACGGTTGGATGTTGAGAAACCATGCGAGCGTGAAGGAGCATACTAGTGACAGCGATGACATCCCCGGGAACTATGTGCCTCAGATCGACCTCAATCTCCTGAGGAATGGAGTCCACGCGACGAATAACACGAACGCGGGTCACGATAGACTTGACCAGCTTGAGTGCTTGAACCATGGACTTCGTCTCTTGCCAGTACCTATTGGAGAGGCAGCCAAGTTATAGCAAAGTTGACAGGGTAGTATGAAAAAAAGTACCTCAATGAGGTGGAAGCGACGACCATGGCCATCATAACTACGAAGGTTGGCACGGAATCCGTTGCAATGTTGATCAAAGCAAGGATCGTCAGGAGCACATTGAAGGGGTTCCAAAGAGCGGTCCATAGGATCAACAGTGAGGCCAAAGGGCGCTCGCCAACAGGTATGTTCAAACCATGAGTCTTGAGGATCTCAGCAGCCGTTTCCTCTGATAATCCATCGGGGCTCCATGTAGGCTCGAGCCTAGATGGACATTCAGAGGACGTGATGGATAAGTCTCCCGAGCTTACTCGAATACTTCCGAAACAGTGACACGGGCGAAACGAGCAAGCCTCGCAGTGACTTCGGCCTCTTTCGCCTGAGTGACAGACTTGGATATGTCTGGACCGTGCTTCTCCAATTTGGCACCAGCCCTGAAGCGGGCAGGAACGAGTCTCGAAGCAAGAATGACATCAAATGAGAACGGCATGATGAACTTCCGTTTGGGGCTTATATGCAAATCAATGGAGGTGGAGTCGACGGGCGCAACAGACCTACCTTTATTTTCGTTAGAATGGGCGTTCAAGGGTGTGTTACCTGCGGAGGCGAGCAGACTGCGACGACAAGTTAGACAAGTTGTACAACATGGCGACAAAGAGCAACGAACAAAGACGTAGGTACAAGCGTTCAAAAACTCCCATCTGTTGGATAGTGTGTCTGAGGAAACCGTCAACGGGCTGACATCGAGGCTTTATAGGGCTGGGACTTTGGCTCGAATCTCCGATGCGACACTGGGTCCGGAAGGCCGCATGGGAGGGCTCCCGGGTAAAATTTGCCATTGGCAGAAGAGTTATGGCATATTGATCCATAAAATGCCTGACTGGTTTATCAGCTTGATCCGCTCTACGATATAGTGGGCAACCAGGGCCTGAATATATCCATACGTCTGGAGACGGCAACCGGTGGGCATGACAGTCTGAAGATGAAATTTTCCTCCGTGTTGAACTGGTCACGAACAGCTTCTGGGGGCGAGCTACGACCACATGTCCTGATGGAGAGATGCTCCACATCAAGCCGAATGGAAGTCTCCCCACGGAGATGAGCCTGGCGACCAGTAACCCATGGGGGTGTCGCAGCCACCTTCGCTTACAAATGAAGTACCCGTCGCCACATCATGCGTAGTGTACCCATGCGGCT
>QGOH01003946.1:65424-84875 GCA_003313155.1 Boletus sp. MG95
ACCATCACATCATGCGTAGTGTACCCATGCGGCTGCCCTGAATAACAACTTTACGCCATTGGGTACCACTGGGAGTCTGGGACGTACAGCACCTCATGATCGTCGGGAGACCACCACAGAAATTTGGTGGTTGGGTCCTAAAACAGAACAACATAGCCTTCGCCGCCTGGCTATCGAGCTGTTTGGACTCAAAGCCTTTGCCGAAGAATCGTGGAGTCGCGAAATGTTCGACGCACTTGCCGGTAATTACTAACCAAAGCATCAGTAGGCTCGCATTGCTTGTGCATTGCTGCTTGTTTGCTGCGCTGCTTCACGGGCACACCATTCTCTACTCGTTTCCATGATCGACGGTCATTAGCCCCCAACTTGAGCTGCAATTATTTGGCGCGGACTGCACGGTCGTTACCTGGGGCGGCGACACATGTACCCTCTGTCAAGTTGGTGTGAATGCACACAAATCAGATCACGATCAGGCCATGCCCCTTCCCATGTGCATCGATTCGACGACGCCCCCACACGGGATTCTCCACTTCCGTTCCGAGAGTAGCAGTAAACCGTCTTGGTGCTATCAGAAAAGCATAACCTGTATATTCTGAAGCATACTATTCCCGGGTCTCGACCTGCCCGGATACCAGATACCCGTAAAGTAGTTCAAGGGAGTATTCACGAGCAACACCATAGACCTCAAGATGGTCGTTCCCATCGCAATGTTGCGGATGCGGCACCTTCAAAGTTTCCCTTCAGAGACAGAGGGGTCTCCTCCCACTTCCTTCGTGTCTATTTCTGTTTTTTCCGGACATTCTTTTCGTCCTTGTGTTTCCCCTGTGTCAGAATTAGACGAAGACTCCGCCGTGTGTTTGGAAATAGCAAGAGACTTCTCGATGCTTCTCGTAATGTGGTCCAGCTCTTCACCGACCTTCACTTTCATTTCGGACACAGCCAGCCTATCATCGACCTCTACACTGCCTGCGGTTGCTGCCCATGCTCTCTCGAGTTCCTCCTCCCATCCAAGCTCACGACAGAGCTCCCGGACGATGTCGTCGCACTTTCCTAACAAAACAATGTCGTCTTGCCTACTGAAGTTTCCGACCTCATCCAGGTTGATTAGAACACGAGGACAACCATCTGGCACCAAGTCCACCAGGGATGCGAACGGATGAACAGTTAGTGACGTTCCCATCACTATTAACAGGTCAGCACTTCGTAGCGAGCGGATGGATACGTGGAACTGGGGTGGGAGCTAGCCAGCAATCAGCTCTGAAACTACTGCGATCGAAACGTAGGGCACGTACAGCCTCCCCAAAGAACACAATATCAGGTTTGACCAACCCGCGGCAATGCTCGCACCGTGGTATCGCAGAATTGATGACAGTTTTCTTGATCTTTTCGTCGTCACAAGGGCGTTTGCACTCTATACATCGATGTGTGGCGAAACTTCCGTGAGCTTCAATGATCTTCTTCTCTGGGACTCCCGCTCTCCGCTCAAGCGTGTCGATGTTCTGTGTGAAGCAAGTGTGGAGAAGATTATGCGCATGCAACACTTTGATGAATGAGTGAGTGATGGTTGGCCGATAGCGACCTGGGTAAAGCTCCTTCGCAAGTGTATAAACTTGGCGACGCATAGTCGTGAGTCGCGGTGCCGTGTGCTTACTCAAAGAGCGATCAATGACTTACAGGGTACCGGGTTCCTTCGAAAGAAGTCTATCTGGAACACTGCCTCTGGGTATGGCAAATTAAGTCGAGCCAAATTGGCCTGAAATGAGTTGGCCAGTCAGGAAAGGACTCCGAGTCTCCTCAAAGCCTCGTAAGATGGTGCTTACGTATAAGCCTATCGTGATTGGAACCACTGAGTGTGACTGACAAATCGACGATATGGGCTACCCACCCGTCTCCGGTGACCTGAAGTCAGGGATGCCAGCAGAAGTACTGACACCTGCCCGATCCTGAGCCGGTCGCTCCTGGTCAGCAAGGTAATTCTTACCGGCACCTAACTACACAGCCCTGGATTAACCTCATGACATGCATGAAACGACAGCGATGAAATCACCATGAGAGACACGTTCTGACAGCTGTCGGATTGCATGTACTTGGCGAGTGATTCAAGATCATTTGCCTCTAGAACCTTCGTGGAGAGTTCACCGGGATATACGCGAAAGTTCATTGGGTTCTTGGGGAAATTATCGACGTTGAGCCAGTGTATTGAACGGTGGGAGGAATCAGTGAATGGCTCGAAATGTCGTGTAACTACCAAAGGTGATTGTACACTGATAACGCGGGCCGGAAAGTTCCGTGAGCGAGACCTGTGACATTTGTCGTCAAACCCGGTACTGTCTATCGACGGCTTGCCTCATAGACCGGGCTGGTCAACTAAGTTATATTATGGTACTTATGTACTACTTGGTTGCTCGAAGCCTCAATCACTGTGACCTGAAATCAGATAGTTCAAATTCCTGGAACTTGGCTCAAGGAGCAGACACTAACCGTTTCAGCTTCCGAGGGTTTCAAGATGACACCTCAGACTGAAGAAGTAGTACAAGAAAATACCAACGCGGTATCAATGACGACCTAGGTTGTGAACATTTGAACTACGAGACTTTGCTGTAGTGGACACCGTAGACTACTGGGACTACGGCAACACCCTACGCAGGGCACCAGTCTCACTCACCACTGTTTTGCCATCGGCCAAAATTGGTAAACTGATCCTAGATTCTGATTCCAGTGCCAGTTCCAAGGATACCTCGACCGTCCTCTCGCCGTACAAAGCTCTGTACGATCAGAACGACTATCTTCTGAGCTCGAAGTTTTAGGTCTGGCTTGGGGAGACTACCTACAAGGCGGCCCAACTAGTATAGAGCGTTAATAGTAAGAATTGCTTGCGGTCCCGGATCCGATGGCTAGGAACGCCGAGATGCGTCGATTTTGGAAGCATCTACGTGTCTTCAACGTTATCACCTGGAAAAGTTGCAATGTATCCCCAGAAATTGGCACACCATGACATTTATCAGACTTACAATCCTAGGATTTTAAACCCATTCACACCCGTAGGCTGTTGCCTAACGGATGATCCGCACATTCAGTCGTCTTCGGGGTAGATTTAGACCCCTTGGTACGGTTCCACACAGATTCTCCGTTACGTGAAGCGAGCGTATCTGCTGCCAACTTGAAGAGAATCCAAGATGACGCCACTCAGCTCTGGATAGAGAATCTATTTGTCGAATGAGTCGTCGTTGTCAGCTTCGCCTGCCTCGCGAGGATGCACACGATTTGAAGAGACGGAATCGTTTCTGTCAGATTCGTCGGGTAATTTACTTGTCTGACTTTGTGATGGGCTGCAGGTCTGCCGACTTGAAGCTACACCTCATGACAAGTTGACGTATCGTTTCCTCGATGAAGAGCCTTGAGCGGAGCAGGACAAGACTCGGACGGAGCTCAATGACTGGACTGGGACATCGAGTTAGGCTGGGAACGGATCCGGAGCTAGAAGATCATACTGGACGAAGGCATATCAAGACGTTTGAGAGAAACTCGCGTATGCAGACTAGTAAGAGAAACCTAGGACTCTCGACTCTTGGGGTACTTCAGACACTTTCTGTAACGCTGGGAGTGGTCGGGATCTCGTGTATCGTAGTGTGGGAAGAGGAAAATACACTCTTACAACTACTGAGGTTCCCGCTCGTGAGGAAGCTCGACAATCTGCTCAAATCCAGGGTACTCGGGTAGGTTGAGTTGAAATCTCTCCTCCATCGCCCTACAATAAGTGTCAGAATCCCCGCCAGGAGACAAATAGTAACTGATACTAACTTGGGAACAAACCTTCCTCCAAGGAAGTGTCGTCCTTTGAAAGACCGCACTCCCTGCTTTGGCGCAGTCAAGCTCACCAATACATCGGGTACAATACCCACCCCTTCCTCGTTGCCCTTTTCGACATCCCATCCGCTAGGAATGTCGACAGAGACAATAGGTTTCTTTGAGGATGAAATAAGTGGTAAGACCTCATGGAAAGGCGCGCGGACGGGTCCCTTGAACGAAAACCCGAAAATAGCATCCAGGATGACGTCGGATGATGAGAGGGTCGAACGAAGCACGTCAAGGGTGGCGTCAGGGGCTAGAGACCTGATCTTCATGTTATCGCACTGCTTGTGCAACCGCTGTGGCCAATTTTGCGGGGAAGAGGATCAGTAACAAGAATAGAGGTGCATAGAACAGGGTTACTTTATAAATATCCTTCGACCCTGGCTGGTTAATGATGTTTGAATCAGGACATGCCTCCCATCAGACGTATGCAAGTACAGATACCTTGGGCATATAGATTGTGGGCTCGTAGCCGAACAAACCTGGTCGCGATAGCCGTCATCTTCTTTTCGATGACCCATTAACGAGAGACAAACCAAGGTGTCTTGCCGCTACTAATCCATCGCCACCTTGATTACCGGGTCCGCAGCAAACGAGAACTCTTCGGTACTTCTCCTTGTCGTAGACTTTTGCAAGTGTCTGAGCACATGCGAGTCCGGCCAGTTCCATCAACTTCAACCATAGCATAGTAATCAAGCTCTATTCGAACACCAGCAATGTGAGCTAACCCTGTACCTGGTCAATACTAAACGCTCCCCATGCATTCATGAGTTCTTCATCAATCTAAGACATCACATCAGTCACCGTCCACAGATACAACGAATGACATTCACCTGTTGGGAAAGGTTGGCTGTAAGATAACGGATGGACATGATGGTCTTGGATTGATTTGGTGTGTCTCACTGTCTAATTACTAGTCAGGGTAGGACGCTCACGTGAAACTAAATATAGTACGGTACGGTACATACAACGATGTAACTACAACAACACAAGCCTTTTCAGCGGGGGGAGAAAAATAGCTAGGAATGCGAAGTGGAAACTAGGCTAAGACGTCGGAGGCAACCCAGTGCTGTTTTAAGAGGACTATTCACAATGAAGCAGGCTTCGCACAAACACGGCGATGCTCGTCCCAGTCCGTCCTCTGATGTTCAGGAGAGCAGTATTTGACCAACCTGCACTTGCTACAGACAAGACCATTTTTGGACGATGTGTCGGCGCAATCAACACTGCTCTGAGAACCCTCGGAACCCCCGCTACTCTCAGCGTATCGCTGGGTCTCCTCGCTGAAGCAGACACTGCAATCGATCCAATTGCACATCTCCTTTGCTTTAACTTTTTGCCCGTGGCGACCACCACGCTTTATTGAGAGAACCGCCGCCCCTTCGATACCACGTCTAGGAAAGCGAATCATTTCACAGTCGTCGTTGCAACAGGGGTTTGGGCATCCACTTGGGAAGTCGAAGAATATATCTTCTGCGGGTACGAAGAGAGGGTGCGTGAAGAGAATTTGGGAATAAGAGGTCGTCTGATGTGAGAACAAGATGATGAATGGCGGTTTTTTCTCGTACAGTATTGCTCGGAAAGCAAGGTCGACTTGAGGAAAGCACGGTGTACGTCGCTGCTTGAGTAGCGTGTGACACAGCCGCATGTCTGAGTGAGGCAAAGAACGAATGAGGCTTTAGAGCATGAACAGGGGTGGATGACGAACGATCATATTGGATTTGGCCCGCTATGCTCGGTTTACATGTTCGACGACCGTATGCATACCGACACACAAGTTTGAAATACTCTGTAACGTCGTCCATCTCTTGTCGCTTCAAATCTGTTACGATAACATATACATCATCGCAGCCATGATCATGCATGCCCCGTAAGAGCATGAGCTCGGGAAGCTGACAGAGGAACGATGAGCACGGACGTAATTGATAATGGAATAGCATGACGTACCATTGTGAAAATGACGGGCATCATGGATAATTTTCTATCTTGCATCGATCTGTGATGGTAGATATGGGTGGTCCAGGTTCGGTCGAGAGGAATTAAACGACCAGTGTCAACCGTTCGACAGAAGATGTTCTCTGGAACGAAGTCTCCTTTGTTCCAGACTATGACCTGGCGTCTTAAGGTGTTGGATGCATGCTTGCGCTCCCTGACGGCTTGGAACCATTCCCAGTACGCGTCGTTGCGATGTTCGAGCCACTTGTCGATTAGCATGTCGGTGGCGTCGTGGTCGAGTGTTTTGCATACGAGCTCGCTCATCGCCAGGATTGGCTGTGAAAGCGCAGAATAATGTTGAGTTTGCTTCCCCATATGGTGCACAGTTGGCTTGATAACAATAACACCTCGCGAGCATCACACTGTCGAGAGAGCGACACTCAGTACACCGGCCCTAAACGTTAAATGCCGATATATCCGGAATCATTGATAAAATCCAAGCAACAACTGAAGCATTTGCCGCGCGACAAGAAGCGCCAGCGCAAAACAGGCCTTCACCAGAACAACAGCTAAACTACTCAGCCTGTCTTCCCTAGCAGTCTCCAGTCGTGCATTTCCCAGGACAGTTGCAGGGCCCCTGATCTGCCGAACCGTCATTAGATGACTCTAACCTCGATAAACATCCAACATACCGATCGTCGAGCGGAGACCTGAAGTCTCGCAGACACCCTCACCCGCTTCCAACAGAGCCTGTAAGTTCTCGTGCTCTTCAACCTTCCGTCCACATGCCGCTTGCCAGTACACTTTACTCCTCATGTAGCACGGAAGATACCCTCTGTTGAATATATGGTTTGTCAACTGAGCCACGATCTCGAACTTTGTCTCAGGCACATCAAGCCTAACACGCTGCGTGACGACAGGTGTGGCAGGCTTGTGGAGGTAGTGGTGGTTGAACCAAACAGCATCTGCTGAGAAGTCAAAAAGTGACATTTGTGACTGACCAACCGCGTCAACATTTCATTCACCACGCACCTTACTAGCTTTGCACTAGCTACTACAACTATATATTCAGTCACCCTGGTCTAGTTACCCCCTAAGCACTGGCAGTCTGGCATTTTACCCTACGAAGCAGGCCGAGCGGAATCGAACCCGGCACCCGTGACCAGGTGTGACTGTCGCGTTACTTTGATGACTGCCGAGGTGACCAATTAGCATAGTAGATTCATCCACCACAATCGCAAAAGTCAAGAATGAACTCAGCCAAGGCGCACTATATGGTACTGGAGAACAATACAGTCTACGTATCACATCAGTCTAGAGAGCGTCTTACACAATCATTTAGCTATTTCCCTAATCTCCACATTCCGTCTTTGACAGTAGCTAGCCCTTCTCGTTTTGCAGCCTCCATGAAGCTACCAAGTTGCTCGATAGTGCGATCATAACCAGGGGCAAGCCTGAGCATTGTTTGTATACGGTCTAGCGGTAGCGAACCCAGGTTTGTGAGCATGCCTTCAATGAACTGCAACTGGGGTGTCAAACACTGCACCCAGGTGCACATGACAATATCTCTCTACCTTCCAATAAACTCTCATTTGTTCTGCTTGCTGTTGCTGCACACTCATCATTGGGGGCAACTCATCCTCTCCAGTAGCTACAACTTGAGTGTTCAGGACGAGGGCGAGACGGGTAAGGTGACGGGGACGAACGCACCTAGTTTTGGAATCGCTGTCTTGGTTCCCGGTATCGGTTCTTCCCCTACAGAAAGCAACTTGAATACATGCTCGCTTTCCTCTTTCAAAACACGCATGTCGACCCATGTAGCAAGCGACTTCAAGGCCGCACTACGGCTCACAGTGCCTACCCTTGAGATCAGTTCATCAACAGTCCACGTATCTGTAGGTGGTCGTGATTAGCGCAACAAGGCAACCGGGCCGAGTAGGTCGCACCCTTGTCCGAGAAAAGCTCAATAAAGGCAGCTTCTAGAGGTGGAACGTCCGCATCGACTTTGCGGTCGTCGAATTCGAGTTCAAGTTGCACCCGGCCGAGATGAGGTAGCCAGCGCAGAAATTTATCAGGTTTAAAAGTAGTGAACTCCTTGGCATACTCTTCTTGCGTGCTGTCGTGAAAGGTGAGCTTGTATGTAATAAACTGGTGGCAGACTCACTCCTGAAATTGACCCGGCATGACGATGCCGCTGGTTTCCAGAGCAGGCCAGAAATGTCGTGAGATTATAGTTGGATGTATGATGCTCTTCCGCCTGTAAGTATAGTCACGCATTCAAGGCGCATTGATGCTTACAGGTCGCTGGGACTGGACATGCTGGTCGATTCGCCTTGAATCTGTCATGTCCCGAAGCATCACTTCGCAAACCTGCAAAGCCGACTCTCCAAAACGAATCTTCAGAATTTCGATATTTCGTCGCTTGAAAACGATGACCAATACATCATGGATGGATCGAAGCGAGGGACAAACCTCCCGGTCAAAGTTACCATCTTTGATTACTAACAATCGTTGGGCAAGCAGCACTTGAAGCTCCTTGATAAAGAGATCCTTTGAGTCGTAAATGCTTACGATGGTGCTTATGATGTCACTCGTTTTGCTAGCGCGAAAATCTTGTGTTGAAGTCAACGATACTAAAAACGGTCAACGAGCGGAGAGATTTACCAGGACCAGCATCTATCGGCTCCGGCGTCCATTCAGGATCGGCATAGTTTTCTATTTCTGGTTGTTGAAGGGGTTGAATAGGTTCATTATCATCTACCAATGAGTCGCCACTTTCACCATCGCCGACTAAACTGGCGACAATGCACCTGATAGTATCTGGTCGATCTCTTGAAGTGATATAAACAAGAAGATTGCGATGACATTTTAATGACATTACCGGAGATACCGACGTATTGGATCTGCCACCTTGAATAAGAGAACGCCTGGAGGATCCACGATCCTCAGGCATTTGATCGTTGAAACATAAGACAAGAGAATATCTTTTGTGTCCGCTCCTGGGTGAAGTAGGCGTTTCTTGTTCCTGCAGAACCTGTCAGCTACAATAAAGATTTTAGGTCTCCGTGACCCACGCTCGTCGAATAGATCGGACTAATTCTGCACGTTGATCAACTCTCTGCAAACATTCCTATGCTCAGATTGATAAGCATAGAAAGAATGTTGAGATACCGTGCAAGTAGAGTTACCTTAAGGTCTTGGAGAGCGCCCGTAGAATCTGGGAAATCGACAATGATGTCGAATATCTCGCGCGTACTACGATGAAAATGAAATATCAACACTACGAGAACGACCGTTCGCATACCGCAAGTCACAAAGAGTTTTATGCATATGAAAGTCAAACCTGGACCCGACGCCCTGCATCATAGTTTTCGCCTCGTCGGCTTTGAAAGATGAGCAACAACGGATATATAAGAGAATATGAGCCGTACCGTTAGTTGCTCCTCTGGCGAATGGCCATACCATCCACGGTACAATCTTCTGGATCATCCAGGCACGAAGGTTCGCCAACATCGGTTCTTCCCATAAGCCAGCACAGGTTTGCAGCACATGAACTTCAATGTATTCGTACCCTACGCTAGCTATCAGTGTTTCATAGCGTTCTATGAGGCTCAGGGTGTCAAAACTCTGCCAGAGGGAGCGGTCTTGCTGATCAGATGGCTGTGATACTGTCCTGACGAGCGTCGCGGCGACAAGCGCCTTGACCCCTCGCGCAAAGGAAGCAGGGAGGGTGGAGAACAGGTGGGTTTGAAATGCAAGTGTATATGCGGAAGTAATAGTTTGACCGAGTCTGTTGGGAAGGTGTTAAAAGATGCGGACAAGGGACCAGAGAGGGGAATTCACTCAGCATTCGGTTTCCAAGCGTTATACCACTCAACAAGTCGGAAGATAAGTGCTCTTACTGTTTCCGGATCCGAGTTGGACTAAAATCACGTGAGTATCAGGTAGATAGTTATACGATGGCATACTTCGTAAAGATTCATGTAAACTTCGACCTCGCGCGCAATCAGGTATTGGCTTTTGTGCAAATCCTCTGTAAAAATGGGTTAGATTGCGAGCCAGAGAAAGACGGTGTCACAAATCGGACCAAGAAAGACCTCGAGCAAGACTGGTAACCGTCTGCATTTGTTTATAGTGTCGAAGGCTTCCCTAACATGACGCATGTCTATCGGAGAACTACCTTGGTATTTCGCGGGGAAAAGGGGAAATCAAGATGTCACTTCACCATACTGAGGCCGAGGAGTTGGGTCATTCAAGTCGTATGGCTTCAGCAATGCTGTCGCCAGAGTCCAAGCCTGCTCAAACATGATGAGTGTTCGTAACGACTTGAAGGAAGAAGACATACATGGCTAAAGCTCATAAGACCCGATATCCCTGGCTCCGCATGATTTATACGAGCAAAAGATTCCTGCCATTTCGCAGCAACCTGGGCACGCACCGCGTTCGACGCCATCGACGCGAAAAACTAACTTGAGCACAGCCACATGAACGCGCTATCCATCTTACTTAGGCATCCCTACTCACTCATGTACTCATCCCTCAAACCGCACGAGGTATCTTGCTAGCACCTTAAACAACCACACACGGCAAACAATACACACACGACACTCTTCATCGACTCGTGCCGAAAAGTCTGCTCGGTCATGCCCAGAGTGCCGAGAGTTTCCCAGATGCAAACTCCGTGTAAGCCTACAGGCTTACCTAGGCACCTATAACTAAAGTGGTGGGCAGCTAGCCTTACACTCTGAACGTGTCTAATTTTGGAAGCATAGCAATACTTAGCTTGAACGGTCAGTAAACCTTGTAGACAACAGTCTAGCTGCCCAACAGCTTTACCGGATCTGAATTCAGGCATGTTCAAGGTAAGTAGATAATCATAGCCATCAGGCCTGACTAGGCTTGTCCTACGAGATAAATCCATTCAATAAACTTGGCCTGAGAACAGCAGCTGGGAGTCGGAATTCCTGTCAAGCTCCTCACAGCTGTCTGTGACCAAATCCGATAAAGGTGAGGTATAGCAGCTTCACGAACTCCTTATCATAGTGTCACATAGTATTGAGACATGGAGGACGGCAGTGCCTCAGTTGTAACGCCATTCATACCTACAGAAACCGATGCGCTTTTCAACAGACCTCGTGGATGTGCAGGTGCTACCCACTCGGCGCCAGGACTCACCATGCTCAAGCCTGAGCGCCATGGATGCTTCCAAACCATCGTGCAGAATCTCACAGGAGCCATGTGTGCCATGCCAGGATCCACGGTTTTACATGGTTGATAGAAGCTGTGTTCTGCGCGTCGGGAATACCCTCTTTAATGTACGGTTTTCGTACTTCCTCATGCGAGACAGCTAAAATGACTGTTTTTGTAGGTTCATCCAAGTATTTTATCAGCGGACTCTTCTTCGTTTAGCACCCTGTTTACTTTGCCTCAGGGCAACATCTGGAAGGCGCGTCGGATGAAATCCAATCGTCTCGCACGGGAATACCCCTGAAGAGTTCCGCAGTTTCCTCTCCTCCATATGTGCTCTGTAGGACTTTAAGCCCGGTTGCCGGTTCCTCGCCCTTAATACGTGTACAAATAACAGCCCACACGAGATAATGGTCGTCTGAGGTCTCGTCTTGACCTTGATCACTTCATAAACATTGCTAAAGTGGCCTACAAGTACTCATTCAAGTCGATCGAGACCTGGGCTTTGAATGTAATTCAAGAATTCATCGAGAGGAGGCCATCCCCGCTACTGGACACCACCCTAATCGGACTTCCCTCCTCCACCAACCCGCCACCATCTGCGTTCGCTGAGAGCAAGCGCCAAATATACTGCTGGTGCAGCTTGCGCAAACGTGTGGATAAGTGCGAACCTTCTAGAAACTATGATCACATTGCTCCGGCAGCTCATGCCAGACTATCCCTTCATTTTTCCTACCCGACAATGTCTCTGGCTGACGATCTGAATTTCAAGGAGCTGGGGGGTCTGGTATACTTGGAAGCTCTACAAAGATCTGGGTTTATTTGTGACCGCGATGAGAACGGCAATGATCTTGTAGAAGGCGATGTCCACGGGTGCTCCGATGTGTTGGACCGCCTCATCGTTAGTTCTGCACAGTAGCTATGCCTACTATCTGGATACCACCGTCTTTCGAAGCATGGGAAAAACTGCGCGCAACCTCCCTATAAACCTTTCGAGCATGCACCTACTTGTGGAACTACTTGGTATCTGCACCCAGAGCTGGTCGGAGTTCTGGAACGAGAAAACGCGAGCAGACGGGGTACTCGCTCTTGACGCAGCCAACGTGATGGGAAAGTTGCGGGTGATACTGAAGGAGTTTGACAAGTGGAATTCTGCGACGCACATGCACCATGAATGCAAGTCAGTTGCGAGGCGAGCCATCCAAGATGTAGTGAAGCAAATCTGTGATTTGTTACCAGACTTTTTCCGTGAAGCTGGGGAATACTGATTGACCATGTCACCCTACAGCTCCATCACGAGCATTTACAATTACATGTCAAGCTGCTGCCGCTACCACTGGTGCAGTACATACACATGTTCCAGTTTACATCTTTTGCTTTCCCTTGACAACCGTATCTTCACAATTGAATGAATCGTTTGAAACATCGCCGTATTTTCCCTTCCATGGGCCGTCGGATATTCGGTGGATATCTCCCGTCGACATGGCCACCATGCTACGCATCAGATTATCGATGTTGTCGTCCGAAGGGGGTGGTTCCAAGCCTATCCGTGATCCTCGCCTAAGCATCTGTTGAATAATCTCTTCTTCCTCTAGATGTTGTATACGAGCCCGCAAACCTCGCAGGATCACGTCGAAAAACACTAGGTAAAGTAAGGTTGTGCTGGGTGTTCACGTATGGCTCACCTACTTTTCTCCTCCATTTGATTCTGTGGCAAGGGTTGAATCAATGCAGAGAACGACATGAGCTCTTCCTCAATCCTCGGGGCGTCCAATTTGAGTTTCGAGGACCATTTGTGTTGGAATGCATCTGGAGTGAGCTCCTGGTCTGATTGGTTGGATTCGTCTGGTCCATATGCTGTGCCCACGGAACTGGCAGGTGACGGTGCACGGATGACGGGTGAGGCGTAGGCAGGATCGCCCGTGTGGATTACCGGGACGTTTGGCATTTGAATGGGTCGATTGGATCAGCGTTTGGAGGTCCGTGACACAACGCGACTACGCGACTACGCAGTGTGACGTTGTTGGTTCGCGCGACTTGTGACGATCAGTCACGCGGGATTCATTTACATAAATTCTTCGCGACGCGTCTTTACTCCCCTTCGTCTGTTCCATCATCTCTACTCCAGTCTGCTAGCATCATTGTGTTGTATTTTATCTCACTCATGGCCTATGTTTTCAAGAGAGGTTAGTGTTTGTAAGCCCCCTTCGTCAGCTAAAGTTGACCGTGTACGTTGCAGATGGGTAAGCTACTTCCTCGAATGTGACGTGACGCGTATCGTTGACACTTCAACCCAGGCGCAAGGAGAATGTGCAGTTCGATAAGGTACGTTGTGTGTGTCCGTTGCGCCACGGTGATTTTGTTTATTCGAGCCATAGATCACGGCGAGGATAAACAAGCTCTGCTATGGTCTCGATATGGACTATGTTGATCCCATTGAGTAAATCTAAATCTTGTGTCAGAATTTATTTCTACATACTGATAGCACGCAGGGTCGCAAAAAAAGTGATCACTGGTGTATACCAAGGCGTCACTACTGTCGAGCTCGATGTTAGTTTCTACACGTGCCAACTTACGTGTATTCTGACGTTGCCCTAGAATCTTGCCGCAGAAACAGCTGCCTATCTCACTACGAAACACCCAGACTATGCTGTCCTTGCGGCACGTATTGCTATATCTAACCTGCACAAGGAAACAAAGAAGAGTTTTTCCGCGGTGATCAAAGATCTGCACGAGTATAGTAGGTCGATTGAATGTTCAGTAGATGTTTCACTAATAGTGTACAGTCAACCCGAAGAATGGTCAGCCAGCCTCTATGATCTCAGAGGAGACGTACAACGTCGTGCAGAACCATGCTGCCACGTTGGACTCTGCGATAATCTACAACCGCGACTTCAACTACAATTAGTGAGTCGTCATTAGTCTAACGTTAGTTATTTAACTGGTTGGTGCAGCTTCGGCTTCAAGACCCTTGAAAGATCCTATCTGCTCAGAATCAATGGTCGTGTTGCAGAGCGCCCTCAGCACATGATCATGCGAGTGGCTGTCGGTATTCACGGTGATAATATCGAGCGCGTTTTGGAAACGTACAATCTGATGTCTGAACGATACTTCACGCACGCGTCACCCACACTTTTTAATGCTGGCACACCCCACCCACAACTCAGTTCTTGTTTTCTTGTTTGCATGAAGGAGGACTCGATTGAAGGCATCTACGACACTCTGAAAACTTGCGCTATGATCAGCAAGACTGCCGGCGGTATTGGTTTGAGCATCCATTGTATTCGGGCTACGGGGTAAGTGTATCCCATATGCCGTTCGTTGGTCGAAGCAAACAGGTTTTCTTGTAGATCGTACATCGCAGGCACCAATGGCTACTCAAATGGCATAGTGCCCATGCTCCGTGCATATGATGCAACGGCACGTTACGTCGACCAAGGAGGCAACAAGCGTCCTGGTGCCTTCGCAATTTATTTGGAGCCTTGGCACAATGATGTATTCGACTTCATTGATCTCCGAAAGAACCACGGTAAGGAAGAGGCTCGTGCTCGCGACCTCTTCTATGCCCTCTGGATCCCTGATCTCTTGTGCGTCATTTCTTTGTCGCGCTATGCACGAGCTTTAACTATTTCCTTTAGCATGAAACGTGTGGAGGCGAACGAGGACTGGTCTCTTTTCTGTCCGAATGAGGCGCCTGGGATGGCTGACTGTTGGGGTGAAGAATTCGAGGCTTTGTACGAGAGGTATGAAAAGGAAGGTCGCGCACGTAGGACTGTTTCTGCACAGAAACTTTGGTATGCTGTCCTGGAGGCCCAAATTGAGACTGGAGGGCCTTTCATGGTTTACAAGGATTCTGCTAATCGTACGTGCATATCCGTCGTTTGGACTTACCAACTCACCCCACATCAGGAAAGTCTAATCAACAGAACCTCGGCACAATCAAGTCATCTAACCTGTGCACTGAGATCATTGAATATTCTTCCCCTGATGAAGTTGCTGTGTGTAATCTTGCCTCTCTTGCCCTCCCTACCTTCATCACGAACGGCCAATATGACTTCCAACAACTCCACGATGTCACAAAGGTCGTTACATACAACCTCAACCGCATCATCGACACCAACTACTACCCTATTTCTGAGGCGCGCAGATCCAACATGCGCCATCGCCCGATTGGCCTTGGCGTTCAGGGTCTAGCTGACGCCTTTATGATCCTCCGCCTTCCTTTCGACTCTCTGGAAGCCAGGGAGCTGAACTTGAAGATTTTTGAAACGATTTACCACGCAGGCCTCGAGGCGAGCTGCGAGATGGCGGAAAAGGAAGGACCCTACGAGACTTTCCGTGGCAGTCCTGCAGACCACGGCCAACTGCAGTATGATCTCTGGGGGGTCACACCTACTGACCTTTGGGATTGGGCATCCTTGAAGGAGAAGATTGCTCAAAATGGATTAAGGAACTCGCTCCTGGTTGCTCCTATGCCTACGGCGTCGACAAGTCAGATCCTTGGGTTCAACGAGTGCTTCGAGCCATACACCAGGTTAGTTTTGCGCCTTCGGGAATAGATTGGTAGCTGAAGAGATTCACAGTAACATCTATACTCGTCGTGTTCTCGCTGGTGAATTCCAAGTTGTTTGTCCGTGGCTTCTCAGAGACCTTGTTGAGCGTGGCCTCTGGAACGACACGATGAAGAACATGATAATTGCCCACAATGGCTCAGTAGCCAATATCCCCAGTATCCCCGATGATATCAAGGCGATATACAAAACTGTTTGGGAAATCAGCCAGAAGAAAGTCATCGATATGGCTGCAGATCGCGGCGCCTTTATATGTCAAAGCCAGAGCTTGAACATCCATTTGCAAGCTCCTACTCTGGGTCAGCTCACGAGCATGCATTTCTATGGATGGAAGAAGGGGTTGAAGACTGGAATGTATTACCTCCGTACGCGCCCGGCTGCCCAGGCTATCCAGTTCACGATCGATCAGAACACTCTCAAGGCAGCTAAGATGCTGGAGACATCCAACAAGGCACGAGGCCCGGAACGTAACGGTAACAGCATACCGACTCCTTCGGCATCACCCTCTCCCGTCCATAGTACCAGGACAAATGCCCCAGTCCCTTCTACTTCGTCGCTGGGTGCTACCTCGAACTCGACAACCGCAGGGAACGAGGAAGCTGACCCCGAGTACGCGGCGGCCCTCCAGCGTCAGAAGGACCGCGAGGCAGAGGAAGCCAAGTTGATGTGTTCTCTCGAAAATAAGGAGGCATGCGTGATGTGCTCAGGTTGAGCTTACAGAGAGAATATATTAGTCGCTGATGTTTTCTGCCTCGAATCGTCTGCATGTCTGCTTGTCCTTCAATTTTATGATGCGTCATCACTCTGTACTAGTATATACGATTGTTGTATATCTATGACACTGATATTTGTTGGACGAGTGGTAGAGTGAAGCTGGAAATGCGGATGGTCTAGTTTACGAGAGGGTGTCTCTCATGGTGTCGCGCGGTGGTCCTGAATCAATATTCAATACATGTGCCCATCGCCACTTCACATCATGCAATAATCAAAGTAGCAGAAATGTCTTTCTTCTAACATATATACATAGATAATGGCACAAGTATTCAACGAACACGGGATATTCTACGAGGTATATACCATGACGGGGAACCAGGGGGTGGCATATGAATAGATACAAGAAATGTCCGATGGTATACACGGTCAGTTCTATAACCCAGAATATCTGTCTGGGATGTTCGGAACGAACGAAACAAGTCAAATAGCCCGTTAGACACGATGGATTGTTAGGATCGCGATACGGCCGTCTTGCGCGATGGCATGGTTGATCCCTGCACGTAGAACGTAGGTGAGCGACAGGGAGCGAGTTGATACCTCCGTAGCCAATACCTTTGAAGCCCGGCTCCAGTAGCCCTTCACGCCACTCTATATCAGTCACCCATGAGATACCTTTCCACGAGCTGCCAGAGACGGCGGACTGGACTAGCAGGTCGCGCCCAATGTTGTAGCCGTTAGGGACAATCATGTGGTGCTTAGTGGAGTCCTGGAGTGGGGGCTCAGTCAAAGAATAGAGATACAGTCATCTAATGCTGAGCGAACCTGCTCCTTTGACACCCTAAATATCAGAATGAGTCGAAAAGCCAAGACATATAGTTCTTTCGACGTACCCAAGGAACCATGCACCGGTGTTGGCCTCGGTTCCATTTTGTTTCCAAGCGCGGAAATGATTTCCCCCTGAATATGGTGTTAAAACATCACTGCAGCGAAAGTTATGATTTATGACTAGCCAACGAGGGTTTCCCAGCACGTTCCCCAGTGAGGGAAATAATGCTGACGCGCCAGAATATGCTCAGACTTTCTGCCGTCTCCGTCGCCGATGTCTGCCTTGTGGACATGACCGTAATGCAACCCGAAGCACTCCTCTGAGAACCCAATGGACCTCGTGAATATGAGCTACATGCTTACAACGGGAAGGGAATAAGATAGCTTACTTGTAATACCAACGAAAACCCTCGTCGGTGAGAACGAATGGATCAGATAGATTGGATATAATGACATTCAAGGGTTCTCCGTATCTAGGTGTCGTAAACTGGGGAGTTCGGGGGTAAGAGGGCAGGTCGACGCGGAGAGGAAGCTCACATCTATGAATTGGCCACCGAGGACTCGTGGATCAGCCCAGCCGATTTCATCCCTGGGCGGATCTAGCCTGAAAATGGAGGGTAGGAAGGGAGATTGTATGTTCCAGATCCATTCAAAGGGAGATGGTATCGCCAGGGATGTGGAGAAAAAGGCGAGGAAGCAGAGAGCGGGGAGCATGGCGGTAGAGCGGGT
This sequence comes from Boletus sp. MG95, assembly GCA_003313155.1. Lineage (NCBI taxonomy): Eukaryota > Fungi > Basidiomycota > Agaricomycetes > Boletales > Boletaceae > Boletus > Boletus sp. MG95. The sequence goes on from QGOH01003946.1 coordinate 83,238, forward strand.
GTACCTGGCAGCCGATGCGAAAAAGAGAACAACTCGCCGCACCGCTACTTATAACATTAGCACGATGCAACGTGATGATGGTGATCGAATCAGCTGCGTCACGTGCACACACTCTAAGTCGGTCCGCACTGTGGTCACCTCGTCTGATACTCTGATCAGTCATGTCGCCGATACAACACGACCTCATCGCCGCCCACGACGACCCAGACGACCCAGCCCATCGCGACGACAGTGAGAGCGATGCAGACGCAGATACTGCATCCCAGCGCTCCATCTCGCTCGCCTCCCCACCTCACTCGCCGCACACTGTTACTACTCCGTTACGCGCACAAGACTTTTTCGCCAGGAGAGACTCCCAGCCCGATTCCATTGAAATTGATTTCGGCTCCGAAACAGACGAAGTCAGTGATTCGCATAGCGATCTAGACGCACGGAGACCAAGCTCTATCACTTCCGCCGCACCGTCCAGCCTCTCGCGACCAGAGCTACCAACGATCCATACCGCGTCCGTAACCTACCCTCCCACATCTTCTTCCGACACTACCGATGCCGATTCTTTTACCTCCGCCGCGTCAACCTACTCGCGGAAGGCCCGACCAGAATCAATGTTGCTACAGCCCCCCCATGGTCCTCTGGTACTGGGAATCGCCTTGGTGGACTTCAATCATTTGGTAAGGCTCGCTGGACTTGATACCCGTTCATAATGTCGATCCAGCACTAGGTTGGCCCCAAGATCGAATTCTGCCAAGGAGATATATTCAAGGACGAGGAGATCGCGAAAATACTTCCTTTTCTCGCCCTTCCGGACGGTGCTCATTTGGTGTGCTCCATCCGTCGCGCATGGATATCAAATCCAAATCTCACCTTACCACACAGTCGCTGGAAGACTACTCTTACTTCCACCTCGTCCCAGATGTATCGAACCCCACCACTATATTTGGGATATCGTGAGTCTCTACACCACACGTCAGAAAACGTGTTGAATATGTCCACAGATGTAACCGACAAATCGCCGCTTCGACCTTGCTCGTCAAAGATGTTGACGTGACGCGTTCCATCGTCCAGAAAGCAGTCGTCGTCTTGGCCAGCAAGCCAGTGTTTGGTCCAATACGGTCAGTGGGTAAAATGTGTCAGTGTGCAACTCTGATAAGTAAACATAGTGATCGACTGGGAGTCGTCACGAGGGCCTTGTTTGCTCAAAGGTTAGGCTTTTCTTTGCTTAATTTTCCTCGTGTGAGACCTCAAGACCATCCACAGAGACTTCACAGATACGCAAATCCTAGTCGAGTTCGGGGATTCACTAGAAATGTCGCTACGAACACAACTCACGGAGAGTGGTCTATACATAGGTTAGCAGGAAGTCGCATATTTTCTGTGATAACTGTTGACCTGTCTGGGAAAAGGAACTAGTTTGTAAGTTCTTGAACACTGATCCTGCGCCAGCATTGAGTAGTCTTACAGGAGAGAATTCGTTCACGTCTTTCGTCATCGTGCGTTAGTGATGGTGAAGGCTCTCATGCTACAAAAGAAGGTTGTCAGCATACATGAGTTATTGACCTTCGCTTACCACTTTCTAGATCATGTTTTATGGACATCCCGTGGAGAGGTTGTGCACTTATCAATATTCACTGATCTCCC
>QGOH01003987.1:2082-25323 GCA_003313155.1 Boletus sp. MG95
CGAAGAAGGGTAATGAGCTTGAGGTGGGTATCGTCGAGGTTGGGGAATCGGGTTCAGTGCGGTCGATGAATGCGAAAAGATCCATCGCCAATGGGTTGGGGTGTGATAGTAGAGGAAGCGGGGGTGATGAACTAGGAGAGAAACTTGAGTACGTGGCTTCGAGCGGAAGCCTCCCGAGAGTAAGTCCGACCCGTGGAGTGTCCAACGATGGTGTATTCAGAATCTGGATCAGAATTTATGGTCAGAATGATGGTGATCCTACCAGACGCTGCGCAGGAAACGACCGGGATATCGGGCTGGCCCACGGTGGAGATAAGGGTCCCCGAACACGCGGCAACGTTCCATGCCGTATTCTGGGTGGGAGTGGCGCAGTGGCTTTGACTTGTGGGCAAACCCGCCTGCTCGCCGCGGAAGCATTTCAACACTTGATCGATCGGCTTGGCGTTTCGCATTAGGTGTATCGAGTGTATCATCCAAGTATTCACACTGGTGCTGGTCGCAGGATCACCACACCACAGTCCTCCCCTCACCCCGCACTTCTTCCTTCTGCTTCGCGTTTTTGACGACCATATGCCCACCACGCTTCCCAAACTGACTGTCCCTCATCACCCTGACCCTCTTGATGCCCGCATGAATGTCTTCCTCCGTCGGCGCCTTCTTCTCGCCCACCCATTCGCGGATCCACATGCGCAAAGCGCCATATTCCGTTCTCGCAGGTGTGTCTGCATGTTCGATCGTCCTTGCCTCCCTGTCTGCATGTTCGATCGTCCTTGCCTCCCTGTCTGGAACGCGCGCGCTCGTGCCCCCAGTCGCATTCACATTCGTCACCATCGTCCCCGGACTCTCCGATCCTGATCCACGTCCGCGTCCTGCCCATCCATCCTCAAACACCGGTCCCCGCAACCCAACCTCCATCCAAAACACGAGCGCAATCGCGAGCGTCTCCGTCTTTGGTACCACACCCAGCGCCCGCATCCACACAAGCACCTCCGGAATCTCGTCCGCACGCGACGAAAGCCCGAGAAGGGATATGTACGCAGCGAATGTGCTCTCCGAGGGCATCACCGTCGGGAGTGGGGGGCCCAACCGTTCGTCCCCGGCATCGGGTCCCGCCATCGTCGGTCGCTCCATACCAAGAAGCGTCGGGTGAGAGGGGAGGAAGCGGTTCGGACGGCCTGCAAAAACCCTGGCCAGTTCTTGAAAAACGCTCTCGCCTCCCTTGGCCCGTGCACTTGTCACCCCGCCTCCGAAAGGTCCGGCTGCACCTCGTAGCGCTGGCCAATTCCCAAAGATCATCCCCCTGAATATGGACCTTGCGATTTCCGTCGAGCGACGGTTTGCCCAAATGCCTACAATGGACGGGGGAGTGGGCGTTTGGAGAAGTGTGTGGAGGCGGGCAGCGAGCGTTTCGCGGGATGAGGAGGGATCTTTGGCTCCAGTCTCTACGGAGGTCTGCTCTGTGCTCTCGGGGTTATGATCGGAAGCAGGTGCGTCGTTCCCGGTCTCACAACCCCGGTTTTCTGAGAGCTCTGTGGGCTTGTATGGGGTCATCATCGGGGCGATAGGTCCACCTTCCCTTTTGAATAGTCTATTGTTAGCGATGTACCAACTCATAGCGCCTTTCAAGCTCTCTCCGTCCATCTTTGAAGCCTGCATCGCTGCCTTGAGCAATATGCGAAGCATCAAGTTAGTGGGGGGGACGAAAAACAAGGATGTCAGGTGCGTCCAGATGTAGAAGATCGCATCTGGACGGCGGATGCGAAGGAGAGCAGTAAAGAGAGCATGGATCGGGTGAACTTTGAGATAGGGGGAGGTTGGGGCTCGGATGTACTTGGATCCGGAAGATGCGTCTGGTGTTGGCGAGGCTGTGACCTCTTCAATGTCCCTCTTGACGGCCTCATCGAGTAGATACAAGGCCTCCTCACTACGTCCGCTCTGAACGAGCACGTCGATACCCACACAGAGCGCCTTTCTATCTATCCTCATCTCATTTTCCTCGTTGCCCTTGCCTCGTGCGCTGACTACCTCGGCGACAAACTCGTCCCATAGCTTCTGTGCGTCTTCCAGAGCGTTCCTCCACAACAAGCCTTGTATGACCACCGTATAAGTGGCCCTAGTCGGCTTGTATGCATTGGTTCCTTCCCTTGTTGCCTTGAATAGCTCGAGCAAGGAGCTGGCAGAGAGTGCACGGTCATGAGCGCCAGCATAAAGCGCTGTGGTCCAATCATAGATATCTATGTTTGGCTTGTTAGCGGGGCCAGCGAGGGAGGTAGGCAGAGAAGGAGGGGGATGCTGGCGAGATTTGGTGAGATCAAGCTTGAGCAGATGGTGGAAGTATCGGAAAGCGGACTGACGGTCATCTCTCATGGCACGGAGGTAGTGGGTATTGGCCTTGTGAGCTGTCCCTTGAACGTGTTCGTCGCCCGCGTCGCTATCAACCGGGCTGTCCTCAGTGGTATAGGGCGGGGTAATGCCATTTTCTAGACACTGCTTCCTGATGGTGTGCAGGTAATGCGCGCTTGATTCCACCCTGCCCAATGATGCACATGCTCTTAGCCATGCTTCCGACTTTTCCTGTTTCTCGGGTTGCCCTGAAGGGGGGGAACCGCGGCGGCGAAAATAATCCAACAACTGCGGCGAGCGGAAATTGTCCCTGATCAGCACCCTTTCGGTGTTTGGCCAGAGGGTCAAACCTCTGTTTTCCATCTCTTTCAAAACATCGACAGCGACGTCGGCGGCCGCTCGTGATCTATCAAATAGAGAGATGGCCTGAAGGAGCGTGTTGAAGTGGAATGATTCGTGTGTATGCGAGTGCGGAGGAAGGCCGATAAGGTGTGACGTCAGTGGGCGAAGCAGAGATATGAGTGAGAAATAGGCAAGGGAATGAGCGATGAGGATGAACAAGGGGAAGGCGTGGAACTCGTGTATAGGCGGACAAGGAGGGGGGGTAGATGTGAGAGGGAGAGCAAGGTCGTACAAGGCTGACTGAGCATCGTTGGGAGATTTAATTTTGTGCGAAGCGAGAGCGAGGACAGCCCACGATGGCGTAGGGTGCGAGGCATGCTGGGCATGGGTTCGCTGCAGAAGATCAAGAGCACGTTCAAAAGTGGGAGAGTACACAATGGGGGACCACCGGGACCACTCGTCAAGTGATATCCCACAGCGCTGGAGGACATCTCGCAAGGCTGGGTCATGCGGATTGGCATAACGGAGGAGGGGAACGAGCTCCCACGTGGGTTCCTTCGTGACCCTGTGGGAAATTCTGGAGAACCCGAGGATGCGCTGTTCGAGGGGCGCGACAGTGAGCAGCGCCGAGATGCGTCGACTGTAGATAACAACGAGCTGGATGCGAGGACATCGACGCGTCCGACGAGAAAGACTCTGCATAAACTGTGACGGTGTCAGCTGGTAGACAACAGCGGAAAGAGAGGCATACAGTGCCCGTCACTATGGTGTGCAGCGCGCAAAGACGGCTGGAAGACGCGTGCTCGACGTCGAGGACGGCGCGTTTTAACGCCACAACGACAACATGGCCAAACAAAGACGGCATTCATGCTCCGCTGTTTTCGCAGTTGGTGCTCTTTGCTCTCAACCACATCCTCCACGTCCGCAAGCACCAGGAGACGAGCTCGAAAAAAAAGACTGGAAATGCCGCGCATCCTTTTCGTCAGCGGTTTCCATCCGTCTACGCGTGCGCGCGATCTTGCCTACGAGTTCGAGCGGTGTGTCCAGTTGTACCACTTTTTTTCCCCGCAATTTTTCATGCAGTCATTCTCGGTAGCTATGGCCCTCTTGTTCGATGCGACGTACCAGCACCACGCAACCCGCACGCTAGTTCTAATCCGTAAGTGTTTTCCACAATACATTTCAACCCCTTGCCCTATCCAGTCGACGCGTGCATTCCACGGACGAGGCCTCGCGGTGCCTCCGTCGTCACAACACGATACGAACGTGAGCGAGACCTGACTTTGAGAATGTGACTTCGTCGATACCGATCCTTATCTCGCGGGTTCGTCGTCGTCGTTCGCTGCCTTACCGTTTGCGATACTTGCGAGTTGCGCGGAGAAAACGTGTCTTCGGCTTACGGATTCCGTTTCATCATTCCGTCCCGATTTATCGCTCTTTCGAGTCTTACAAACCGTCTTCGAACGATCGCTCAATCTCGCGTCTCGTAGCTATGCATTCGTCGAGTTTCGCAGCCAGCGCGACGCCGAGGACGCCTACTACGATATGTAAATCCCCTCCTTTGTACATCTTCACTTACTCACTCCACTACGTCACAAAGGCACGGAAGATACTTTGAAGGTTCACGGCTGAGCATCCAGGTCGGTGCTTTGCCTTCAAAGTCTGTCTCTCTCCTTACTCATCTCGTTCCAGTGGGCCAAAAACCCGCCCTCTTCGGTCTGGCGCTATGACAGGCGTTCTCCTCCTCCCTACCGTTCTGGCGGCGGACGCGACCGTTCTCGTAGCCCTCGTCGTCGTCCCGAGCCTCGTGACGAGCGCGAGTACCGTAGCAACGGCGTCGACAGGGAAAGGGACTTGCCAGATAGAGATCGTGAAACTAGAGATATAAGGGACAGAAGGAGACGCAGCAGGTCTCCTGACAGGAGGCGGAGCCCTTCACCTATTGACAGGAGGAAGGGCGACGATAGAGACCGGGGTGCGAGGACCCCTCCTATGGAGGACGTCAAAAAAGATCTCGATGACCGAGAAAGGGACAGGATTCCTGCTCAGACCCCCCCTTACGATCATTGAGCCGTGCAGCATCCCGGTGACGAACGACGTTGGTTAGTATTCAGAGTTTGTTCCCCTCAGAGTTTTGTTTTCTTGTCTCGCGAGTTTTGCCAATATTGTTGTGCACGAATGTCGATGTCGTGTAGTGCATACCTTTCCCTTGAATGCCATGAGAGCGTTTATGCAACAGCACCGCATCGTCTAGTTGCAAACAAATATTGTGTGATGGTACACTCCACTTTGTTCTCCAACACCCATCATGCAGCCTACGCAGCGAGTGCCAACTATTGACGACCTCAAGGTACGCAAACCTCGCGAGTACAGCGCACAGCGGACGTTGACCGACTCGATGATCAGGTCAAGCTCTGCTACATTTGTCGAGAGGAAGAACGGCACGACGGTATATCATTTGAGGTTAAATTGTACCACATGAGCTCACAACGTCATTCACAGCCCCAGGAACACCTCCTCGCCCATGGACGCATCCATGCACTTGCACACTCATAGCCCACGAATCCTGTCTCCTTCGTTGGATCCAGTCCTCCCAATCCACCCGCTCGCGCGCTTCCAACGCTCTCAAATGCCCCCAGTGTGGCACCGCCTACGAACTGACGAGCTCCAATCCGCGGTTACTTCGTTGGTTGGATATGGGCAACAAGGGGTTGTCCATGATCGGGAGAGTCGTCAGCGTGGGGAGCTTGACCGTCGTCGTCGTTAGTCTCGGCACTGGTGCGTGGTCCAGTTCGATCTCGGGGTGTCCTTCATATCGACGTTTCTCACTCAGGGCTGTATATACTAAGCACTGCATACGGGGCATATGCCGTTCGTGAATTCCTTGGAGCAGAGTGAGTGCTACATTTTCCGTTTCAGTTCTAACGGCCACTCTGATGCCGCCGATAACCAGAATGTTCGACGTCCTCCTGACGGATGATCCATCCAACTGGCCCTGGCACAGTTTCATCAACCTCCCTTTAATCCCTCTCGCCCTCATCTTCTCCCGGCTCCCCCTCAAATCCAACGTCACCCCGCTCATTCCATTATTGCTCGCATGGCCGACGAGTGCGCCAGTGGCGAGAGATGGTTTGAACAGGATCGGGACGAGTTCAAGTGCCGGAGGGTCTTCGCCCATCGGACAGTCTGGGAAAGATTTATTCCCTCTCCTCCCGCATTGGCCACCACCCCCTTTTATTCTCGGCCTGTTTGTCTTTCCGATCGTTCGGGAGGGTTACAAACGACTGTTCTCACAGTTTTCGAAATGGGTGCTCGATTCGACGTCCGGGACCGGTGGCGGAGAGCATGGTCATGGTCAGAGAGGAGAACGCGATATGCAGCGGGTTTTGATGGGTGCCGTAGCCGAGGATGAGCCGTTTTTGAGGATCCGGGTGAATGCGCATCTTGACGAGGAAGATGGGCCTGCCCCTCCGGGCGCCCTCCCAGTCGGACGCGCAAATCGTGGTCCAAGGCAAGGTAACAACGGGGATGACGCCAATGACGGCGATCCGAACGACGACGACGACGGCGCTGGGGGTGCGGCAGCTGCGGCCGAGAATACGATTCGTGTCTCAGGCACGTCGCTTGGCCGGTTGATCGGTGGAGCGTTGGTGATTCCTCGCATATCGTCCTTGATGGGGTCGTTGCTCTTCTGGTTGTCCAAGTACTCGGTGTTGTTGCGCAAGTTCCTCGCTGTGCGCCCACCTTTGCGGGCAATGGGACGTGTTGGGCCACTAGGGTTGACTACCGGGACTGGTGCACCGCTCGGGACGGGCCTCAGTGGTATGCTCGGTCCGCGCGCGGTGTTTGGGGGGAATGCGCTGGCGGAGATGGGGTTGTTAAGGAAGCTTGGGGTAGCAGGCATGTTAGGATTGAGCGTGGCTTGGCGGGGGACATACGCCTGGGCCGAGTGTGATCCCGTTTGGTGCGCTCTGTTTTACTTGATTCTTTTACTTTTTTCGTTCCAACGGGGGGGACTAACGTGCTTGTTCTTTCTTTTGTGGTGTAGGTGGCGAAACTCGTTGGGGCTTGGGATGTTCACTTTCGTGAGTTATTCCTGTGTCTTCGTTTTTGCGCGCGAGCGTTGATGCTAACGGAAGCGAATCAGGCCAAGGACTGTTTACACCTTCTCCATCTCTACCTTACCAAACAGGAGCTGGAGAGTCGGAGGGTGAAGAACCGGTCGTTTGAAGGTGTAGACATTCGAGAGCTCGATCTCATCGATCCGCAGGCGTACGTGTGATGTAGATGCGGTGGGTGGGGTTGCGGGGACCTGAGATCCTTGGGAGGAAAGACGTTTTTGGTACGCGCCTGCGTTCCGGGTTGGCATCTTTTTTTTTTTTTGGTTTTTATTCTGTTTGGCACTTTGGATGACACAAACGAACATGCCAGACGTCGTTGAAAGAGTAAGATTTTTTTTTCGAGGTAAACACTGCTCAGGGGACTTTCCTCGCACGACGTGTCGCACGGTTGCCCTTGGTGGGTCTAGGGTAGGGTGCCCAGTTCATCCGTACTTGGCGTGCCTCGAAACGCCTTTCCGTGCGGCATAGCAGCGAACGGTGCATGTGCATGATCAGCGAGTGGTGTAGTCACCGTTAAGCAAACGGAATTCCTCTACATACATGCAAATGGATACAACATGAATGGTGTCGTTGCTGTATATTGACCCGAACACGACAGGGACGAGGTAGTATCACCCGCATCAATCCAGCTCCAATACCGTACCCCGCTGTACGCTTCCCCAACCTGTCAGACGGGATCAGACCCATACACACGCACGAGAAGAAGAAAAAGAGAGAGAGAGGAGGTCAACACAAAACACGAACTCACCCACAAGCCGCCAATGTTTCTCGATCCGTCGTGACAGCGCAACCTTCTCGCCAACTTCGGTACATGCCGGTGACGTTAGCTGGATCTTGGCAAGGTCACCTTTGACGCTCAAGACGCGTCCGCCCGTAGAGGTTGAGCCGATATTGATCAGTAGCAGCTCGTTCTTGGTCAGCTTGGACACCTTGGTCTGTTTTTTGTCTTCCGTCCGGACACCGAGGAGTCGGCGGAGTAAGAAGAGGCTGATTTCGAGTTCTGGAAGGAGGCGTGGGGAGCGGTCGACTTTGGAGCGGGGAGGAAGAATGGGAAATCGATCGTACCTGTATACACCTTTGGAAGCTTCCCGACAGCGCCTAATACTTGTCCCACCAGCCGATCTGCACGGCAGAGCGTCGGGTCGATCTTAGTTCCGACACCGATCAGCCCACCGGGAACGGCAAACGAGAGGTGATTGCTCTCAGCGTGCAACGAGACGATCCTGCTAAAGATCGGTTTGCATCTATTTCTTCCCGCGTTGTCCTTGGTCACGATCCCTGGTCTAATCTCGACCTCTTGGCCGAGGTGGAGGACACCGGTGAGGATAGAGCCACCGGCGACACCACCTTTCAGCTCGTCGACTTCGGAACCGGGTTTGTTGACGTCAAAGGAACGGATGACGATGAGGCGCGGGTCAGAGGTGAAATCTCGGCGCGGAATTGGGATGCGTTTGACGATGTACTCGTTGACGGCGTCGATGTTGTATTTCAGCTGAGCGGATATAGGCACGATGGGTGACGACTCTGCCACGGTGCCTAATGAAGCGATGGATCAATCACCTAAAGAATGTTCCGTGAAGACAGATGGGCATGCCTTTGACGAATGCAGCGATACTTTTTTGATGCTCCAATGCCTGTGTCTCCTTGATCAAGTCGACCTTGTTCTGGAGGATGATGATGTGCTCTAGTTTCATGATTTCGACTGCGGCGAGATGTTCTGATGTCTGAGGCTGAGGACAGGTTTCGTTGCCGGCGATAAGCAGCAACGCGGCGTCCATGACGGCAGCACCGTTAAGCATGGTGGCCATGAGAATGTCGTGTCCTGGACAGTCGACGAAGGAAACGTGTCGGATGAGTTTCATGCGGTGGCCACAACCAGGTCTTTCGCAAGGCGGGTTGTCCTCTTTGTCGGAGCGATATGATCGGTAGCAACCTGGCCGTGGGCATGCTTCGTTTTCGCATTTATAAATCTAACAGGGACCAGGCGTTAACGATCAGCGGGTGAAGACGAAGTAGAAAAAAAAACCGGGTGACGAACCTTGGCGTTGGCATAACCAAGTTTGATTGTGATGTTCCGTACGAGCTCGTTTTTAAATCGGACAGTCATGACCCCCGAAATGGCTTTGACGACCGTCGATTTACCGTGTGCGACATGACCGATCGTACCTACAAGCGCATCAACAAAACGCTGGTCAACATCGTCATTCCAAGTATGCACCAAGTTTACCTACCCAAGTTGATCGTTGCCTAGGATTGCGCACACGTCGTTCAAGCTACTATTCGCGGACGGAAGCATAGCGCGAGACATACCTGCTTTGAGATGACCTCGGGGGACAACGGCGTGAGGGTAGATGGATCGACGTCAACCTTGGGGATGTCCTCGACTTCGTCGTCGGACTCTTCCGAGTCGGATTCATCGTGGTGTTTTTGGAGCGTTTCTTCGTCTGACATGTTGGTGGTCTCAGTGCAAACTTGCCGAGTTTCGCGATCGGTGATAGATGCAATGTGGCTTGATCAGAACAACACCCCCCACCGAGGGGTCATACATCACGAATAAAAGTATATTGACTTCCTGTCTCCAGGTTTCTGTCGAATTATCTATGTACCCCCAATGAAGTCCCGTTCCTTTGTCTCCATGTCGTCTCATATCCTCCTCAAGAAATACGGCGCACCTTCGTGGAGATTGCGTGTGAGATGTCGTGCAGACCCTTGTTTTATTTAAATACTGACATAGCCCCGACTGCTCAGGGGGAGGTTCGTCGTACATTTGGGGGTTATGACTCGACTTCTCCCGCGACCCATGAAGCGTCCAGTGTGGATCCATGGTAGGATCTGAATCGGTGACCGTGGTCAAATAAACCGTGTTGACATCGTCTTGTCCACGACGCCCAACCGGGCCGCTAGGTGTCAAGGAAAAGATCATGGCTGCTCCAAAGCGTTCCAAAGCCCTGGCTGTCTGAGACGCCATCGGTTCGTTTACTCTCGATACTTGGAAGTCGGTAAAAAATGATCGGTGAAGGTGAGGAGTTTTAGATCCATCCCGGTCCGGGTCCACCAGTTGGACGCCCCGCTCACTCACTCACGTTTCACCCAACGGCAGTGTAGCAGACGCAAAGTCACCGGGTCATGCTAGCGGCGGGCATCCCGCCACCGCCAACGGTAGGGAATCCAGGTCAGGTAGAGCTCACCGGCTTGTTTTAATTTATTCTTGTCCACAACACCTCAAATTTTACCACGCGCAAGGTACGTCAGAAATTCAATCCCAAGGCGAGAACCACGGTGTAACCCATCACCACATTGGAGGCTCTGACATGCTCGGCAATATGTAATCCCGGAGTAGGTTTAATCTATCATAGTCCTCACCGGTCTTACAACACCGCATGTATTGTCTAGCAAAGGGGAAAGCGGTCTCTTTGGGGTAGTTGTATCCTTGGAAACGAGGACAATTCGGAGCACTACGATAGTTGCATCAATTCCATGCATCCAGGCCCACGTTGAGTAATACAGTCGAAACCTAATTCGAGAACACCTCCAGTGATCATACACAGCCCATGTGTCGAGAGAATCTAGGGAAACACAAATCACGGAAAGATACAGCAAATATGGGAAATAAAGCGCCGCCCGGTGTGGAGAGATACCCTCATCTACGCAGCGGCTGTGACGGTCGCTTATTTCCTGTGCAGAAAATTCCGAAATGCCGGCGCGTGCGAGGGAGGAATCGTGGGGCGATGGGCTCGTCATCGTCATCCAGGGGAGGTTGGGTTTCGAGTTCCGGCCGTGGAGGGTGTTGCTTGTGTACCGGACGAGAACGACGGACGACCAAATCCAGCAAGGATTTCTTGCCTCGCTTGTCTTCTGTCACTTTAGGGGGGAAAGCATCGGGGGCTGAAGCAACCCTATTAGGATTACATACACAGAATGAGTGGAGATGAGTCATACGTGGCATGGATGCTGCAATGTTGTTCAAGGGCCAGGGTGGCACACGCAGTGATACGGCTGCACTGGATGGTTGTTCAAGCTGTGGCTTCCTTTGTGGCCGCGATCTATTGTTGATATTCTTCATAAGGTCGGCTATGCCAAGCTGTGCGTAAGGATCGTGGTTGCGCCAAATGACTAGTTGAGTGGTCAGTGGCAAGAGTAATCTATCTACTCGTCCTAGGAGAAAAATCCAAATAAATTGACATGCTTGTATTTCAGAAACGATTTTACCTTGTAGTTCGGTAGTAAATTGGTCTTGGTTCTGACGAACAATCAAAACGAGCAGTTTAAAATAAGCTGATTTGTAAGGCTGGAATTTAGGTGGACACGAGGTGAAGAGGTGGAGTTTCACGCCCGCCCGGTTGAGCGTTGTTCGGGCCACCTACGACAACGAGTTAAGAGGACGGGTGTTCGAATAGCGGGAGAGATAAATATACCTCCATTATTGCAAGCAACTGCGAACGTGGGTAGTCAGAAACTGTGTGAACGGCATGTGATTGTACAAGGGCCTGCCTTTCTGCCGTGGCGCTGAATGTCGGCGTCGGTCAGGCGGTCACTGTAGCGACAGAGGTCTTCTGACGCCTCCAAGAAACCCCGCAGTGAAGATAGACGGTAAGCAATATCGATCGCGAATTTCTGTGCAGACATGGGTGTAGGTAACTGAGTGTCGGTGGTCATGATGAGAGAGATCCCCTTTGGAACAGAGAACAAATAATCGGATGCGATAGAACAGCGGTGGGGCTGATCTGGTCTTGGGAAGAAGAAAGAGGTGGGGGGAGGGGATATATGTACTGCTAATTGTGGCACGGCGTAGGATTGGAGGCGCGAAAGAGTTGCATAAAAGCTGCGGTACATTCCGAGAAAGGGCCGCCCTGCCCCTTCCACTTCCTGCATTGATAATTATAAACAGGGCCTGTCCGGATAGCAATCAAGCACCCAATTGCCCCCCCCCATCTGGCCTAGGACAATAAACCCATCGCCTGGAAGGATACTGTCGAACGTGAACATGGCACGGTGGCAATGAATGGATGCCCCGTTTAGCTCACGGCGGTCTTCTCCCTTTTGTGGACCGTGGGAATATTGCTAATTACGCACAAACAACGCGTCCTCACCGCGGCCTCGAACGCGTTCAACGCGAGGCCCATCAGCACACCGATCCCATGGAGTCCTCCACCCACAGATCACACGCACAACGTCAGAAACAGCGCCAGATACAAGAACAGATCAACCGTCTCCAAGCACAGCTCACCCACATCCCAGAGGACGATCCACATCTCCACTCTCCAAAGCGAAAGAAGCCAGACGCGATCCCCCTCGCTCCCGCGACACCCTCTCCGAGTGAGCCCGATGATCCCTTGCCAGGTCAGCCGTTAACCGACTCACGGTCGCAGGGAAGAAACGGAGGATCCAACAGTCTGCCGGTCAGGGTCATAAACCACATCCTGCAGGCCGTCCGTCCACGTCAGAGCGTCCGCGGGCCCACGAGGGCGCGCGCTCGGTCGGCAAACCTGCTACAATACCTCACCACGCGAAACCAGCACCTTCTAATGTGCTTAGTAAACTCGCCGCCCTGCATCCTGGATCCACCTGTCGTGCCGAGCCAACCCGCGTTGCACGCTCGTCGGACCTCGCTGAGAAACCCAACCCAAAGGTACCCGAACCATGCGTGCAATCGCACGCGTTGCACGAACGTGGGTTCGAGGCTCCCCTCCCGTCGACCTGTCTGGCGAGCGTACCACAAAGAGATGAAAACCTCGCGATAGTGGAAGACCTCCAGATGGGACCTGCGGATCACAAACCTCCTCCTGATGACCCTCTCTTCGAGCGCCTAGACCCAAACTCTGGTATCCATCTCTTGTACGTCACTCTTGGTAGATTCTCGAACCTGTTCATTTCTGCTAACACTTACTCCACCCCTGTTGACTAAAAATAAATGGTAAATAATATTGACATAATGATAGGTCCCGCGCCCTCTCACATGAAGACCTCCAAGAATATCTCCGCGGGCGTTATTACCTCTCCCCTTCCCGTCTTTACTCCTCCGTACGACTTCTCCCGAACAAATCCGGATATGATGTGCCTGTCGAGGGTGATTGGGTAACCATCGCGGTTGTTGCAGAGAGAGGTCCTGTCAAACACACTCGGGCACCAGTGGATATCACTCCCGGAGATGATGGTCGTGCGTCAGATGATGAAACAAGTAGATCGAAGTCTGGTTACAACCCAGGCGCCCTTAAAAGGTCCGACAAGAACTGTCAAAAGGGTCAAGCGAAACCACGCGGTAAAAAGTATGTGAACATGAAACTGATTGATTTCGGGGCCCGCTCTCAGTCCTCTGCATCCGGAGGGAAATCCGCAATCAGGGGAGACGCGTTCTTGACCTTGTTACTATTCGAGTCCGATGGATTCGATAAAGCCACCGCAGAGGACGGGAGGGTAAAAAAGATCTATCAGGGCGGGAGCAAAGGCGCATTTGAAGCGATGTCCAAGCTCAAAGAGGGGGATGTTGTCGCTCTCCTGAACCCGAAAGTTTTGAAACCTCTCCAGGTTCGTGTGTTTCATTGCCTCGTTCAATTGAACCATATTTCTCCTTACTTAATCCTTCTTAGCGCAATGACAAAACACCGCATCCTGTGGATAACATCCTCGCGGTCACCCCGGAATCTGCAACTTCCATCGCGATCATTGGGCGCGCTCGTGATCTTGGCATGTGTAAAGTCACCAAGAAGGACGGTAAACCCTGCGGAAGTTGGACCGACAAAAGGGTGAGCGACGTCTGTGAGTGGCATTTGACGAACGCCGTCCAGAGGCAGCGAGCGGGGAGAGCGGAATTTTCAGCTGGGTTTGTTTGGGCATCCCAGCCCCCCTTCGATTTTTCTAAGCGGAGAAGTAATAACCATCGTTTTTCTTGCATTGTCTAGGACATCGGGCATGACGACGACAACCTCCGTCCGTAAGCGTAAACCTGAATACGACCCCTCCCGTCAGTGGGGTCTCCAACCCGAGCCAGCGGCAGGTAGCTCGGTGTACATTGTCTCGGGACACATCGTTGGTGGGGCTGCTGGGGATATGTTCACAGCCGAAAAGCTGGGCAGAGAGGCACAGGAAAGGGCAAAGCGGAGGCTCGGACAAGATGCTGATAAGGAGTTAAGGACGCTACTGGATAGAGACAAGGAAGGAATGAGGGCTGTTACGAAAGCTCGGGAGGTCGCGGCGAAGATGATAGAGGTGTCCGAGGGTGGGAAGGGGAAAGGGAAGGGGGAAAAAGTAAACAAGAGAAAGGGTAACGCGATGGAGGGGGACGACGAGAACGAGGAACCGGCGTCGGCGCATGCACCTGCGAAACCGGCATACTCTGCGAGCGTCATCAAGCATCTTGGGTTCGATCCTGCCGCGAAAGCGGGGCGGAAGCGGGCAGAGGATCTTGCCGTCCAGAAAAAGGTGCGCTGCGCTGATCGCAATTTGTGGGGACGTTTTTGTCATTCATGTCATTGGATAGTTGGAAGCATTGGCGGCGGTCCAGGGGTCAAGAAAGGATATTAACCTTGCTCGAAGACCGGGTCCGAAGATACGTTCTGGTGTCTCTGTTCCTGCCTTCATGGTCGAAGAAGACGCCGGTGCCGATGCCGAGGACCTCGAGTCTGACCTAGATGTCGTATCGGAGGAAGATGAGATGGTCGATCTGGATGATAGTAGTGACATTTAGATGATACCTTTTTTTATTTATCTTTATCATGTTATATTTTCCTGACGACCTCCTCCCAACGGGGGTTTGAGGGAAGACAGACCCGCGGGATTGACATTCCCGAGTTTTACGCTGAACAAACTCGTGACTCGCTCGGAGTAAAAATCGTCGCACCCACGGCGCCATGAAGAAGCTCTGATAGGATATTTGTACCACTATCAAATGGTGGTATTGATACCAGCAACCAGTGTCACACGGTAATCCTCGCGGCATCGATATGACTCGCAAGCAAATCTGCTCCCACCAACGTTGACGGGGTCCAGAATCCAGTTTCCCTAGAATTATTATTCTTCAAATGTGACACTCGTTCAACATGATCGCCCACCGGCCATGGACATGATGAGGATCTACAAAATCGAATTCCCTTCCTATTTTCGTAGCCCCTCCCCCCCGTTTCTTATCAGTGAATCTCCCTAACCGAGAACATCATTCGTCATCCATCCTCTAGACCAGCACGCGGTGATAAGGAACCCCGAATAAATGGTTTTCAAAAAAAAATGTAGACGCACGTCTTCTCGATTCTCGAAGTCTCTTTCGGTGAGCAACCGCCCCTCCAACAGTTTACCCATGTGAGTCTGTGCAAACGACATCCCTTTCCTCCGAAGGCCAAGCAACACCTTGATCAAAGGCAACGGCGTGCTTTGGAACGTACGTTGTGTTTGTCCCAAGAGGGCGCCACGACGATGGTCGGGTTTGATGAACCCATCGTATTCGACTATCATGTCTGCTTCGTCCTGCAGGTCTGGAGCGTATACACAGAGGAATCTGCATAATCGGATGTACGCCACACGATCGCTCAGATAGAGTTGACCCGCAAACATGTTGAGCTGGCTCATGAGCGCACGAGGCGGAATCCAATCCAACGGAACCACAGGGATGCTGTACAAGCTGAGATCGTCGCTCGGTTGCATGGACTTGGTCGTTCGTGGCGTGTACAGATGGAGGTGGACATGCTCGCTCTTTCTGATGGCAGGCAACAATCGATCGACTTCGTATGGGCTTAGAACGACGAGAACGTGTTTGAGAGCCGTCTTGCTGGAAACGATCCACTGAACTGGCCGCAGGTAGTCATCCATTTTGGACAATGCGTCACCTTCGGAGAGGACGATTGTCCTACAAAAGTCCTCCGTAGCCAAGACCCAACGACTCCAGACGAGCGACTCGTTTGTAACAGCGGAAGTCTTGTCGAGAGTAGTAAAGATTGGGCGAAAAGCAGTGGATTGATTAGAGATGGCGCCGGTCTTCACGAAGCTCACGACCGAATCAGAGAGCGAATGCTGCGCCGGAGACGCCTTGGGTGGTCGTTCTACTTCTCGTTCACGTTCGACTTCGTGTACGACCTCTCGTTCTTGTTCTTCATCCATCCCTCCAGTGCGAAGTGAAGCAACACCAAGGCTGACACAACGTTCTCGGATCTCCGGCACCGTGAAAAAGGTGGCGTTCGTGGAGATTTGTGGAGCATAGAGTTCTACGAGCGATTTGACCTCGGGCTGAAGCCACTCCGTCGATAATTGCTCCGGTGTAAACTCGTTAGCACAAAACTTGGACCACGCATCGTAACGAGCTTGGTGGTTCATGCCTTGCTGCGCCCATTGAGGAGCCCGTTGTTGAATATCGTTACAGGTTTCCTGTATCACCCAACGTAATATATCGATGGTATGGATGTCGTCCTCCGAGTCTTTGGCGGACAAAGCACGGATCTTCCGCTCGACTTCAAGAGGTGCGAAAAACATCACGGAATGGCCAGCGCCCAGTTTGCGCATGCGCATACAACCTTCGAACGAGTCTTGAGATACAAGGGTCGAAACAGAGTCCCACGAACTTACCTTGAGCTAAACGGTCTTTGGTGACCTTGGGACCCAGTGTGACAGCAGCGCGGAATCCACTCGGGAACTTGATATCGGTCCCACGCGTATGAGCGTCATCAAGGTATATAACGCATCGATCCAGCTGCTGTGCGAATGGTGACGACAGCAGAAGCTGCGTACTGCCGTCCCGCGTGAGTACTGTCAACTCGTCGTCCTCGTCGAAATAGATGGCTGCGAAGGTATCCGTGCTGATGTTTAACCACGCTTCGGCTAGCTTATGGTTCTGAAGGTCGAGCATTTGTGCGCCGACATCCAACAAGACACGGATCTCGGGCTGTTGCGCAACCAGGATCTCGAGGAATTCAGCTGTGGTTCGCCGCTCACCGTTCTCGTGGGTGGTACACATGTAATGTCTGTTCTCGGCCTGTAGAAGATATGATAGCACCTTGGCATTGGTTCCACGCTGGTGATCAGGATCATGCTGAGTGATGTGCAGTGGTAATAGATATCGTCCATCATTTGTCCCCGAAAACCCTGAAATATAGTTAAGCTGGTGATTGAAAGGCCCTGTCCTCACTCACCAGTCAGCAGGCATTCTTTCTTCTCTGCCAAATCCCAGCCCGAACATGCCAATTTCGAAGGAAATTCCTTTGCTTCCTTCGGGAACACAACACTTGCAAGGAAAAAATCAATTGTGGCATGATTCAGAGAGAACAGAGGAAGGAGGAGAGTGGTCCACTGTTCCGAAGACTTGAGGTTGATCCCAGTGTAATTCTGGAGTGAACTTGGGACAGAGGGACAGTCTTGAACCCATTGTTCATAGTCCAGTGATGGGTCATCTTGCTTCAGCAAGATTTCAAATGAGAGCTTGAGTTGTTCCTCGGTCAGGCCACCGTAGTAGTATGATAAGCAAGTGAGGAGGATGGCCACATCTGGGTGCCCAAACTCGGCTTTTGGCGCTGGCACATCTTTCGCACGGTATGGGACTGCAAGCATGGTACGCTTCGGAGCGAGGCCGTAGTCAACGCGCCACCGTTGATCCCGAAAAGCAAACAAGAGAATATCCATTGCCAAGATGCCACGGAGCAGGAGTAGGCCACCCCAGAGGGTGGTGTGTTGAGAATAGGCCTCCACAATCTTGCATGTCGACGGAGATACATCCTTCTTTGTGATGAAGCTGAAAAGGGCATCTCGGACCTGTGAACTCAGCTGTTGAAAGTTGAAATTCGGAAGGAGACCATCGATCGCGTCTCGTGCTATCTGGGATATGAGAACATCGCCAGCATTAGGTTGTAAGATCCGAATATGAGGGAATGAACCGGGTGGTCCACCCTCATATTCAATACCTTCGTGGTAGGCAGTTCGAAGCGACAGTGCACGCTTCTTCGCGATGGAAAGAACTTGTTGAGTCGTAGTCCATCGTTCCGGGAATCCTTCCATATGTTGCTGCAAACCGATGGTGTATACCAGCTGGTAGCGAACGTGAAGGATCTCGTCACTTTCATCCAGAATATCTCGTGCATGAGAGTGCAACAACCTCTGGAGTTCCAACAATGGCCGAGCGACGTGGGTGTCTTTGGCCAGCTGCTTCTCAACGCTTACCAACTTCAGCGATAATACGTGATCTGGTTGGACAACCAGAACGCCACGCTCACGCATACACTCCGAGATGAGTGCATGCAAGGAAGTGACCCGTTCGGAGTCAAGTGGGAGCGAGCGCGAGAATGGGAGATAGTAGATGCGCCGATTAGTGAGCCCACCGAGTCGGTTGACGAGAAGCTGGAACATCTGGACTGTTAACGCTTTGGGGATGATAACCCGAGCCAATTGATCACCATTGGCAAGTTTCGCAACAGAGATAGGGACAATCACAGATGATTTGCCTTCGCCCATGTTAAGCTGCATTGTCGTGTTGGCTCCTGAGTGTGGTGACACCATCTCGTTAGCAACGTGGACCTGAACGCGACGAATGAGGAAGTTGCCTTGTAGCTGACCATAAGCGAAGTGACTGACATCAGCAGACAAACACACTAAGGACATAAAAAAGTACCTGGATCAGTATCCAGTCAGGCTGGGCTTCAGGGTCCCACCCGTCACACCCTCCGTTGTTGAGTTCTTTGTAGAAATCTTCGTGCAGACCATCCAGGGCAAAATAGAGGAGCCTTCGGGCCCGTTGCAGTTCCAC
Source organism: Boletus sp. MG95 (assembly GCA_003313155.1). Lineage (NCBI taxonomy): Eukaryota > Fungi > Basidiomycota > Agaricomycetes > Boletales > Boletaceae > Boletus > Boletus sp. MG95. Next base: position 20,605 of record QGOH01003987.1, read on the forward strand.
CATGAGGAGTGAAAGCCTTACGAGGCACCTCCTCCAAGCCTCTGTAGGTTTGATCGGGGATGTAGAAGCGATGCATCGAAAAAGCGCCTCAGCTGTAATACGAGGCCATTGACTGGATTTCTCGAAAGCCTGGTCAATTTTGTTGCTGGGACCAAGTACCTGCTTGACGTGGCTTAAACCATCCAAATAGCTGGCGAGAGAGAGGGTGTAATAATCAACAAGGAGTTTGATGGCCTCGTCTGAAGGTTCCTCCATCAAAACTTGGGAAGTCGGGGATGCTTCATCACAAAAGTGTGCCACACTGGAATGCAAGTTAGATGCATATAGACATTGGAAGACATCCGTCGGATTCCCTTGGACGGTAGATATCAGTTGGTGTAACTCGCGAGCACCCGAAAGAGATGAGGTCCTTTCAGCCGCGACAGTAAAGTGACGGAATTGCTCGCGTGCTTGCAGCAATGGTGCGGGTCGAGTGAAGAGGAGTTGGCCCAAGGTGATTGACCACGACGTCTGAAACCGCATGTTGAGACTTGGGGCAGGGTCAAACTTGTAGCTAGGAAATAATACAGGTGGAATCTGAGGGCGAGCTGCGAGGACGCGAAGGATCGATCGAACGCGGATGAGGTGTTCCCGGAGCAAGATATTCCGAAGACAACTCTGGAAAAGAACTTGAATGTTCGAATTCAAACTCTCTACATTGTATGCATTAGCATTCAACGAAAGCAACGGAGGGTTCCGGGACGGCCATGCCGCAAGCACTTGGGTGACTACAGCCTCAGTATCTGTTTCCAGCCGAGCGTCGTAGAGGTCGCGTCGATACTTCTCCTTAGCTCGGTACGTTTTATGGGATGGTCTAGTGGAGATGGAACTCTCAGGACTGAGATCAAAACTGCGTGCTGAAGCCAAAACACATTGTGACACAGTCTCGCAAGTGGGCTGACACCCATCCGAGAGATTGTAATCGGCATGTGCTGGTGGATGCTCTGAGCGAAATGGTTGGTGGTGTGCGAATGCCAGAAGGGTGGGGACAATGTTACAAAGCGCCGGTGAAGTGTGTGCCATGGCAGAAAGCGAGAATAATAGCTTGAAACGGTCCTGGGCTTTCTGGCTACCTCGAAGGAGGTTGTACACCTTGATCCATACCGCTGAAAGCCGGGGATTCAACCACGCGCTTTGGTACGTGAGTGACAAAGAAACGTTGTCGCCCATTGTACCTCTCCGCAAATCAAGAAGGCCTACTATGTCCGTCACGGTGATCACTGTCGCATCAACAGACCAGCTGAAAATGGCAGCGGCCGCCAAGAAAGTCCTGTGTTCGGGTGAGTTGGTTTCTAAGACGTCCCGGGCAAGATACACGACATCAGAGTCTGCCCTCGAGAGCTGTCCGGAAGTCTCGGATGGCAAGAGATATGCAGCTCGATGTAAACTGCGGGCAAGTAAGTGGTTGTCATGCGATGGAAATTTCTCGAGAACATTCGTCTCCCAATCCTCATGGAAGAGCTGCACTCTTTCAAAGTGGTCTTTGATGGCCTTGGTGGCGAGGTACAGCTGTTGACTTTGGGACAGAATAGGGAGGACCAGCCAGTGGACGACTTGCATGCTCTTGTAACGTGAATGCAACGAACGCGCGGGGCACAAGGACGCGATCAAGCGCAGGAGCTCTGCGTCGCGAGAACTGAACTTCATGATCGACCAGCAGCTGGCTGATCGAAGTAGGCCCAATGCTTCCTCCGTACCTGACCTTCCTGTTAGCGGATCAACGCTGCACCCGCTACTGGTCAAGGCATGGAGGTAAGCACGGTATAGCTTGTTCGTCAAACTGACATTTCCTGTCAAGCAGCCTAGGTCGGTGTCGATCCTATAGGTCTGGTACATGACCCGCTGAAGAGTAGGACCGCGGGTATCAATCTCGATGTGAACGTGATGACTATTCATCTTGAATGAAATCGCGCCCTCGGGGATAAGGACACACCGTGGGACAAGTTCGTCTACGTTGACATTTTTTCTGAGCTTTGGCCGAAGCACAAGCAGATTCATCAAACCAAACAGAGTCCCAATAGATTGGTTCTCGTCATAAACCATGCCCCGGATGTTGTGAGATTGGAGATCCCCATCCTCGTCAACATAAAAGGACAGGCCATAGCGGGGTAGAGTAACAGACAGTCGCAGTGATGATGAAGGCTGATCTGAGTTGATCGGGCATGTGGTGACAAGGAGGTTCTGTGGGGTGTCAAGTGGCTTCAAGAGACTTGACACCATGGCCCAAGACCGGCTTCGGACATCTACAAGGAGCTCGCAGCCTCTGTGCATACGATATTGCCCAGGAGTACAATCTAGCTTCCAGTTCTCCGCCGAAGCCTTCCAAAGGCTGTCAAGAGGGCGGATCTCCATGACGGACGTAGAAAGGTTTAACCAATGAACATGGCCCTTGATCAGGACTGCTGGAAGGTCATGCTCTAGTTTTTCTCGAGGGATGAGCTCAATGATATCCAAATTACTTGCGGCTGTTTGTTTCGCTTGGATCACAAGGTCCTTGTCTCTAAGAGAAAAGGACACCTAGGACGGTGTCTGAGTTATTAAGTATGTTTATTCCTTGAGCGCACGCACCTGGTGGTCTGAAATCATACTCCGTGTCGAGTAGTCCATTCCTGGAAGATCGCCTGGGATGACATCCAGTACCTGCTGCAGAGATAATCAGCAACTTGTGTCATGTTGAAAATTGCAAGACACACCTCGCCAAAAATGAGGTTGTACAACGGGTGTCGAACAATGGCGCTCGGCAATCGACCAAGCGGTTTGCCGTCCACCAAAAGTGACCCATTGAGCATGTTGAAGTGCACGACTTGCGAGTATTGACTCGCCGTCGACGCGGTTGTGCACGAGAACCAGCGTGAGTCCGGATGCGATAGTTGCGTCCACTTTGAACCAGGGCGGTAGTCAGGCCAAACCCTACGAACTGCAAGGTTGATGCCTTGATCGCTGGAGTCGGCCTGAATAATGTCGCATACAACACTCTCAAGAACCAGAGAGACGCGGCGATCTCGGTCAAGGAGCAGCTGCGAATATGCGGGGAGGCAAGAGACCTTGCTGGGCGTGTTGTCGTGGATCAATACAGCGGAAGAAAGTAGAATCTCGATATCTTCTGCTGAATGAAGGAGTCTTCGAACCACAGCAGGGTCAACATCAAACGTGCTTCGACAAATGGCAGCAGTGTCCCGCAAGAGTCCACGGAGCTCTTCATCTCCTGATGTTCTCGCAAGTTTATCCAGTAGCTCCTGTACCCAGGTGAACACCTTCCTGCGTACAGAACGAAGAAGTGTGAGAGCCCGATCTGAGACAGCTTGGTCAGGTTTTGCTGCGAGCAGACGACTGAGCAAGGAAGAAATGGTATCCATAGTTACACCCTCTAACCAGTTTCCCTCGACATCAACAATCAGAGTTTCAAGCTCATCTACAAGTGCATGGCCAAAGGAGTCTTTGCAGAGCTCTGTGTGCCACAGTGGTTTTCCTGTCTTGGAGAGCAATCCAACTTGCATGGTCGCCTGAGCCAACAATAAGTGAACTTCCGTGCAGCGGAAGCTCAGTGATCGGTCTCGAAGCTCTCGCAGAATGTTGAGCCATTGGAGTGTGCCGCCACTACGCAGGTGTCCGAATGCTATGAATTCATGAATGGAGATATCTTTGTGGCAATCCGCTTGGTCTGCCAAGACTTCATTCGCAGTGTGGAAGGTAGCATCGACATATCGCTGAAGATTATGGTATGGACCTTCTTGAATCTCGTGCGTGCAATATCGCTCGATGCTGATGTCACCGAAGGCATTTGCAACAGGGATTTTTGCCTCGTGGTCAAAACTGTAAAAACGAAGGCTGTTTGTGACACAGACCTGTTCCTCTCTGGCCGGGATGGACAATCCCTTATGTGCGACAGGTCTTACACTCGAAGCGAGGGTGATCCGTGACCTTGGATGCTCGACGAAGTAGCGCTGTAATCCAGGGTAGTCGCTGAGAAGGTATGGTCTCTTCCCCCGTGGACATTGGGAACAAATACCAACAAGGAAATGGAAAGTGGCCGCGCGCCACATGTTGAATGCTATTGGACATGCGAGTTCGAAAACGACGACAGCCGCGGGAAGCTCGTCATCAGGCAGAGGCCATTCATAAACATCCACCTCCATTCCCATGAGTTGGCCCTCGAGTTGACACTTGCGGCAGTCCGCTGCGTGGTATTTGGTACCGTTCCGCCGGGTAACACGACTATGGTGGATCCGGTCGAGTTCGAGTTTGAGCTTCGCATGCTGACTGTTGGCTTTCTTGAGATAAGCAACCTTTTTCGCAAGCTCACGCTCCGCATCTCCTTCAATCCGATCTTGGAGAGTCTGCAGGGTTAAGGACTGATTGTAATAACGCACCGCAAACATCTCTTCCGAAACTTGTGAAGAAAATACCGAGGATCCGTGATTCGATCGAGAGTGTCGAGAGTACAGGTATTGGTGGATGTGTCGAAGACGATGGAGGTGACTAGCCTTGTGAAGCAACAGCTTCTCCAGGAGAATGGTGGGGATCTCTGGAGAAAAATCGGACAGCATCGGAATGCTCTGGGTGGTTATCTTGTCTAGCGCAACCCAAAGTTCGAGTGTCGTCAGGAGCATAATAGAAAGTTGCTCTGGGTTGTCGGCATAGGTTTCCAACGCACGCAAAGAGTACCTCTTTGCTAGAATC
>QGOH01003987.1:25464-61985 GCA_003313155.1 Boletus sp. MG95
GTGCCTCGGGGACGATGATCGGGGTGGAAGAGAACAGGGGGAATATTACTGTTATCGAGAAGACGATTGTTGATGAACTCGTGACTATGCAAGAGTGAAAGCTGCGCGTCACGAGCGAGGTCGAGCCGGGAAAACGCATGGGGTGGGGACGCACGTTGCGCGGCCTGTACCTGTTCCCACCTGTCATCAAGTACCGTTCGAATGTGAGTACACGTCTCTAGCGCAGTGTCGGAGAGCCATTCAGGTGCGAAAGCGCCGAGCTTTCTCAAGCGTCGACTTATCTTGGCAGACATGAAATAGAGTAGGTCGTTGGAGAAGTCCTCCCGGATCGCTTCCTCCGCAAGCCTAGCGAGGAAGAAGATCATGAACGTCTTGTAGGAGTCGCGTCCATGAGGAGATGGCTCCAGAGTAGTCTGCAACACAACCCTGATGAGGAGCCACAGTGAGGAGCGCCGCCAAGGTATCGGCGAGCCACTCGACACGACAACGTCGTCGCCGATGCGTTTGGTAATGCGAACAACGCCGGCAGCAGGGCGACCGACCCCTCGCAGAATGCCAGTAAGCAGTTCAGTGATATATCGCGGGTCGGTAGTGTCCCGACGTTCGAACGTTCGATGGCGGGGCGTTCAGTCAAGAGATTCCCTGTAGAAACATCAAGCACGTCTTCGTTCATGCGAAGAAGAAAGTTGGCGAGTTCAGATCGGAAGACTTGATCGTTAAATACGGCGTTGGGAACCTCGATGGCCGGTCCAGGATACGAACATATGAGCTTTCCCCGTGTCGTAATCACAGAGCTTGCCTGCGGGGACACCTCAAAGGCTGAATATAGCGTCCATTCCTCCTGCTTCTTAAACACGACTGCAGCATTTTGAGCACGAATGAGAAACGTGCGGACATCTATACACGTTTAGAATCGTCAGCGCGAGATTCGGTATCACACAGAACGGAAACACTTACCTCCGGGTTGCATCCTACCAAGCTGAGTGGCAACACGATTTTGGTCCAGCCTTTCAGACTGGACAGTGGCTCCGAGGTTTTCTACCATCTTTTCGATGGCAAGCCACTCGGACTGAATGGTGTCGCTCACGACTTTGGTGAAGGCGCGTACAGCATCGACAACGGCGATGATGAGTGCCTGCTCCCGAAAAAGAGAATGATCGTCCTCCCCGGGGAGCCGAAGCGGACAAAAGACGTGCGTTATAATGTACTCCAGCTGAGATAGATCCAAATCATCATCCATTGGAAGCTTGGACTTGAGTGGTCGATGGAGGTTCAAAACGAGGGGATGGCGCCACGCGTACCAACACGTTCACCGAGGACAATCTAATTCCATGGTCCCTATATGCGTCGTGAAATTTTCATCTTCGAGTCGAATTGGAGCCTGAGGCATCCGATTTCCGAATCCATTCACTTCGGAAGGGACGGCATGAGAGAAGAAAAACAAAATCCACAATACAAGATAGATACACAGCGCAGTTACATCTACTCCAAAGCAGAAAAAAAAGTGCGGATATCATCAAAACGATCACAAAAAGGTAGCATCGAAAAAAATGAAATGAACCCTACATCGCAGGAACCGGAAGCGGCTTCGACATCGGATCAGAATACATCCTACACACCTGATGCAACACCTCTGCCTCCAACCCCCTTATCCGCAAACACTTTTGAAACAACTTCTTGTCGATCGTGAATTGCACTCGACTCGCGAGGTGTTGTCCCGCAACCAGATCCTTGATCACCCCCGCAATCAGCCGTTGCTTGTGTACATTGATCAGCGGTTCAAGTTGAATCGACGGTGGGAGCGACGTGAGAGAATCAAACACTTCGGGATGACAGGGCGAGTCAAAGCTGACGCCTTGTGCGTCGATGGAAACAGGTTCGTTCGGTGCCGTCGGATCGATGAGGTCAGGGAGCTTGCTATATCGATAAAGCTGAGCGAGGTAGATACCTAGAACCAAACCGTCAGCTTTCTAAAAACGGGCGCAACAACCCCCCAGCGACACTCACCGATAAAGGGCACACAAGCAGACAGCGTGCTCCCTTCAGTGGATCTGCTCCACGATTGCGAGTCCGAGGTACTGCTACTCATGATCGTCGACGCGTGTGAACGCACATCGATCGGCTTCGCGTCCACCATGCCCGAGATCGCTTCATGCATCGCCTTGAAATCGTCTTCCGCATTCACAAATTGCGACAACTTTTGAAAGATCTGCATCTCCCATGGACCCACACGACCCCAATGTCGGTGCATGGCCTTGTTGACCCACTCGTTCCGCAAGCCCGCAAGAACGGCGGCCAACGTATGAAAGTTGCTATGGCTGTACGATTTCTGTAGACGACCCAAGTGAGTACAACGTTCTCCCCCACTAAACCACACACACGTACGAACGCAATCCGGATAAACTTGGCCACAAGCGTATGTCGATCGCCAGGCGGCGTCAACACGATCTCCGAAAGGACGAAATTAGCCATCAAGTTGAAACGACCCCGAACGGCAGCCAACGCGCTCGTCTTTTGACTGTTTCGCGATTCCTCTTTCCACTGGGCTCGCTCTTTGAGGTATTGTGCCCAGTCAAGCACGTTGACCTCTTGACACGACATCCAATCATCCATAATGAGTTCCTCGGGTTTGATCCCTATGAACAACTCTCGATCGATCATGGAGAAATGCTGTGCCAACACGTCCACTCTGACATTCAACACCCAAGATCGGTGCGATTTACGACCCGCCGGCGCCAGGATCTTCGTAGGCGACGTGAGCGCAGTAGGGACAGGGCTCAGCGCCGGAGACGTCCCTCCCATCGGAGAACCATGCGACGTCGACGGTCGGGAAGACACCCTACTTTGCAAAATCTCCACCGGAACCGCATCTTCCGGTGCAGGCTTCGCATCCACCCCTCTCGTTGGTAACCCAAGTCCCGTGGACGCCACAGCATCAACCGGCGTCAAAGGAAACCCAAACGATGATCCAGAAGCAGGCGCAGAACTGAAATAATCCTCCAATTCCGAGGCGACCGACACCGTAATCTGGGATGGCGTCGCAGGCAACGACTCTCGGCTCACCAACGAGCTTCGCCTCACAGACCCCGTCTCGTGCTGGTCAATGTCATACGCGTCGTCTTCTTCGTCTTCCCCGTCAAAGAACCGCGGACGTTCGTCGCCAAAGTCACCCGCTGCCATGCGTTCCTGAATAGTCCGCACCCACCCATCGACTTTGAGCGCCTTTTCCTTTCGTCTCTGAGGATTGATCTGACCCTCGAGACGTTTCAACGCTTCGTCCACACCCCCATCTTCGCCGTCGTTGCTCAGTGAGTCGACGATCGCGTTCACCTGCCACTGCTGAATCCCATTCCCAAGAGCCCCAGCCCCAAGCGACACCGCCGAGTTCTCGGATGCCACCGAATCCCGCGACCGTATGCCCATCGAGGACACACTCTCGCCCGACCTCCGGATAAACTCGAAATCCCGACGTAAAGGAAGCTTTCGCGGCACCTTCCTTAACCCATGTACTAGCGGAGCCACGTTCACATTCTCCCCGTGCAACTCCGAAGACGTATCCGACAGATCCAGGTCGTCAATCGATACCACATCAAACCGCCACGGCGGTTGTGCCTGCACCTGCGCCACCAATGGGTTGAGCCTCGACCGCGAAGACAAGATCGAGCCAAACGATTCCGTAGAGTGCGTTCGCGTAGACAACGTCGCCCTCGAGATCGCGGACACGACAGACTTGTATGACACCCGTCTGTGACTCATCGTCGCTGTTTCGGTGGGTTCTTCTTCCTCTTCGGTCACCTCGGATACGGACCGCAGGTGATGCGAAGAGGAACTCATACTCGGGACCTTGCCTTCTTCCGCTTGCGACGCAACGCCCATCATCGGTTTCGTCTCAGATTCCATACTGTCAACAAGCGACGTCACAGGAGACGGCGGCTCAATCATCTTCAAATATTGCTCCACGCCACCGCGCACGCCCAATAAATCACCACTCGCGCTCAGCTCGAGGTCAAACGCCGAAACATTCGCAGGGACGGCGATCCCCGTGTCCACCGTTTGTCTCGAGTTCAGCACACGTCGCCACCGTCCCAGACGTCCGATCGTCTTGACGAACACACGAGAGAGAGCGCGCTGTGGAAAGGTGATAGGCGGCGGAGACTGCGCCAAAATGGGTGCTGCACCAGGGGCAACTGAGATGCTGGCTCGACTCTGTTGGAGGATGTTCCGTTGGAGGGGCTGTTGGAGAATGGCAGTCGATGCGGAAGCAATCGCACTCGCCCTGGGGGGCGACGCCACACCAGCCGATGACCCAAACGCAAAAGCGTTCCCTGATTCCCCACCATTCCCAAGGAATACCGATACACGTTCCTCTGGCGCGAAATCGAGGTCCACGTCCGAGTCATCTTGGTCTTTGGAAATCGCCTCTGCGAATTTTTCTCCGAGGAGGTGCGTCGGTCGTGGTTTGGTCGAGATACTTTGGCGCGCAGAGGACGTGCCATAACGGCGGCGGGTATGCGCCTCCTTACAGTCCTTGACAACTTTGATCAACTTGCGCACGATGCTCTGCGACCTCACTGATTTAGCACCGATCACGGAGGCAAGAAATTATTCCCTGGAGGGCCAAACTCACCAACCCGTCCTGGTGTCGCTTCAACACCGGATCCTTGACCAACGTGTTCAACCAACTCGCCAACAACAACCTCAACTCCCGATTGGGCAAGAAATCCATCAGAAAGAACGTCAACAACCAATACCTAATCGCGACAAACGTCCGGACCCTCACGATCTTCCTCGCCAAATCATCCTGCTTCGTCGCATGTCCACTCAAACTCCAGTGGAATCGACAAATGAGTAAATGACACAGGTCGACGGCAGAGATGTAGGTGCGGTAGGTGAGGAAGAAGTTGAGAAGTTCGTCATAATTGAAATCGGAGGTCAATTGGGCAATCCAACGTTCGATGGTGGCAGCTAGGAGAACGCGATGGCTGTTTGCGTTGGCATTCAAGTCATCTGTTGGGATACGCAGGCTGGGAATGTCAACAGAGGGTCTGCCACGGCGGGAATTAGTAGGGGAGGATACACCAGTACGACTGCCTTGGGAAAGGGAGACTTCATCCGTGTCTACGTCAGAAGAGAGATGCATTTCTCCCCAGATGACGAACCGAGGGTCATCACGTGGGGCCGCGCTGTCATCCGTACGCAGTGACATCTTGATCGTCGTCTCTCCCGCAGAATCGGGGAATAAACGGTCCAGAAGGGGAAGACCACGGTAGGTTTGCAGCACATCGAATACCTCGGGGGAGTACCGCGAGTGAATGCTCGTTTCCGGGAGTGGCGCAAGCGCGGGATCGGATGGTGGGATATCAGAGTCGTCACCAAAAGGAGAGACAGCAAGACGAGGTGGCGGCGATGGCGAGTCTGCATGTCCGAGTTTGGGTGTGAAATCAGCGTCCTGAGGAGATGGTGAATCACTCCCAACATGTCGCATCATGTCGTCAGCACGCGCAGTAAGACCAGACTCGAAAGACTGCATTTCGCGGAGAGCACGAGGCAGGGGAAGGAACACCGAATCATCGCGCGGAGTGAGTGAGTCGAAAGTGATCCCTGGACCAAAGGGATACGGGATGTAACTACCACCAGAGGATCCAGATACAGAAGGCGAAGGGGGAACAGAGCCACTTGGCCACTGCATCATCTCACCAAAGATGTCACCGGCAGGCTTAGGTTGGTCCACGGAGGGAATCTCCGAGGAAAGTGAACGGGGCATGTCAGCGCCAGTCACGCTATGCGAATGAGTACGGCCCGTGGGTATAGGCTGCCTCAAGGGGGACTCGGAACAAGACGTCCCGATCGCAACCCCAAACATGTCCGGAATGGACTTTGTGCGTCTGAGGAATTTCCGCGCCGTACCTGCGTCCTGGGTGGGCGTCAACTTGGGAGCCGCCACAGGCTTGAGTTTGTTCTGCGTGAGGATGTTATGCACGCTCATACGCGATCTATTCCTAAATGGACGTCCGTGTGCCTGAGATATGTCGATGGAGGTCGACACCTTTTGAGCTTTTGACTCTGCTTCTGCAGCTGGTGCGACCGCATCACGGTGTCTAGTTCAGTGGTTGTACATCAATTCATTCGAAGAACAAGGATACGAATTCATCACTCACCCGACGCGATACATTTGTTTTCCGTGCTGGTTGACGAACGCAGTGATCGCATAAGGTGAACGGACGTCTTTACCAACGCCCAGATGCTGATCATATCGTCTTTTAAGCTCCCTCGCAGCAGACCCAGAAGAGGTTTCAACAAAGCTTCCATCGGCTGGAAGATGGCCCAGGTTGGTTTAGCATCCACACCAGCGAAAGCAACATAAAGAAACCGGGGAATATTGGCTCATTGACAAGATCCGACCAGAAACGAAAAAGACAAAGACAAAAAGACGTAGAATGCAGAGTTACTTACGCGCAATGGAAATGTCTGCCGTGGCCACTTCGGGTGGCAGGGAGCCCCAATCGTCTTCGGACGTGACGAGGGCATGAGAAAACACGACTGAGGATTGTGATTTGTTAAGGGAGGGAGTGGGTATGGGGAGGATGAGATGGGGGGGAGTGTCGGAGAGGAGAAGCGACGGAGGTCTAGATGCGGAGGAAGAAGTTGATTGCGTTATTGTTTCTGATGGTTCCATTATTGTTTCGGTGGTAGGGTGGTCTAAGAGTGATGATGATGATGGTGTCGGTGGTAATACAGTGGCGTCGAGGCCCAAGGAAAGGACTGGCGTGGTTGGAGAAGACTGGTCGTCGTGATCCGTGGACATCTCTGACACGTATGATGCGTTTGATGAAGAATTCCAACGTTAAAGTGATATCATGCAGATAAGGGTAAACGCGAAAAAGGGGTCAAAGAACGAGTGAAACGAGCGTGTCGGAAAATATGCCGCACCCCCGGACGGAGAACAAGAACTGAGACAAGGAAATCGAATGGGGGTTCGCAAAACGCCTGGCAAAGGCGTCAGTGTCGGCGGAGCTGCGCGAATCCGCCACAGCTTTGAGTGGTGAGAACGAAATCGTCGTCGTCGTTGGGGTTGTCGTTGGCGGCGTTGGATGGACGTCGACGTCGGACGCGAAATGAGAGCGCCAGGAAACAAAAAGAGATCGCCCAGTCACGTGACAATCGCTCCTCACGTGATCCCTCCTCGTATACCCTTTGTGGTTGCGCAGATAACAAGCGACTCGGAGACATGTCCATCGTCACGATACGCGTACGTCCGTTCAACAAACACACCAGTCGCGACAAAAACTGACCACTCAGCAGAACGTCGAGTTTCTCAATAACCCCGCGCGTTTCCTCGATCCATACAAATTCCGCGTCACGTTCGAGTGCATTGCACCGCTCAAGGACGGTAAACCGCCAACCCCTCATATAACAACATTCGCCAACTGACACCATATCAGACCTCGAATGGAAACTCATCTACGTCTCGTCGCCTGGAAACGAAGAGCTCGATCAGGAACTGGACGACTGTCTCGTAGGACCCGTCCCTGTCGGCGTCAACTCCTTTGACTTTGAAGGCGTCCCACCCGACCCCGCAAAAATACCCACAGAGGACGTCCTCGGCGTCGCCGCACTCATACTCACCGGCTCGTACAAAGACCAGGAATTCGTCCGGGTGGGGTATTACCAGAACACCGAGTACGACAACGAGGAGATGAAGGAGAATCCACCGCAGAAGATCATGTTTGAAAGGTTGGTCAGGGACATGAACACCAAACCACGCGTGACGCGCTTTCAGATAAAATGGTCGACCATATCCTTTGTTTCTTGCGCGAGCGTGCTGATGCCCCACTAGGGACGTGTCCCCATCTTCACAGGGCGCTGCTGCCGCTGGTGCTGCTGCGTCCGCTGCAGTACCCTCGGCGGATGACCTGGATGGTCCAGACGAAGACGCCGATATGCACCCACCCCAAAAATCAAATGGCATCCCTTAACCATGTTCCATTGTTGTAGTCCCGTTCGCTGATTTTGCTTCATCCATTCACAATGATAACCCGCATACCACTGTCTCGTTTTATCACCCGACTCGCAAAAGAAATCTCGACATTTGGGTTACAGATAGTTGATATACTTCTAAGCCCAACACCCTAGACCTACGCGAGCGGCTTGCTCCTGTACAACAGCACATATGCCGACGAGTCTTCACCTCCACCATCGATCGTCGACAACTTTTCCTTTGGAAATATAGACACCTTGTCGTCATCGAACTTGTACCAATCTTCGTCGTCCTCGTCGAACTGCTTCTCAGACGTCGACGCTTGCCCAGATGCAGTCGCGACGGACGACTGGGGGCCGTGGAACACACTCTTCTTCGCGAATCCAATATAATGACCGGAATCAGCATGCGCACCCTTGTGTGTCACGATGGCTGACCATCGTCCAATGCCCGTCAATATCAATCCACCTAGCGCTGAATGTAAGACGGGACTCACCGACGAGTTCATACAACCCCGTCACACTACATCCGAAATCAGCCTTCAACTCCGGATCAACAAGTGCCTCAAGCTCGCTCAGCTCCCTAGCGCGATACACGCTCTCATCTTCCAGCTCGCCGGTCGTCGGGGGGGCTGATGGCTCGTCGACGTTCATGCTAGATTCTGCGGGAGGCGGGAGAGCAGGCGCACTCGCTTGCGGCGCGTTCTTGGTCCGCTTTCGAACTTTCCTTCTTTCGAACCGTTCCTTTTCGATTTCTTTGAGGCGCCGAGAAACAGGGGTCAACTTGTCCTGTAGCTCTGGGGTGACGATATCCAACGCGTCGAATTCGGTCGTAAATTTGACTTTACGCTGTGAATGGAAAAGCGAGAGACTTTAGTAAAATTGGCGGTCTGATAGGGCGCGCCGCTGACCATAATTTTCGCTTTCTTCCCGATGTCACGACGCCATGCGAAACGAACCAAGTGTACTGTGAGGTAACTCGGGAGCCGGGATAAGCGAGAAGTCTGGCTGTAAGTAGCTTCACGACCCAAAGAGGGAGAGTTCTTCGTAAGCTTAGAATTTAAAGACTGCGGTCGTAAATCAGGCTCAACGTAGTCGAACGGCTGTCAGTACCGGGAGAGACTCACGTCCATGATACCTGTATGCATATAGTTGGTCGAGATGGTGATGTTACACTCAATTTTGAGCACGCGTTCAGTTGTGACGGCGGATGGTTCTTCGGGGGATTCGTCACATTTAAGCCTGAATTTGCGATTGAGGTCAGTGTATGCGCAAGGTTGGGCGAAAGGTGACCTACTCTCGACGCATCTCACCCACCAAGAACTGATCGACAAATTTTTTACCAGCAACAGAAGCACCAGATGGATCAATGCCTGGAACGTCCTTGAGTGCATTGGTCATCTGAGTCCAGCATTCTTCCGCGTCTAAAACGGAAATCAATACCACGTAGGAGCGATTAACTCCACGGAGGCGTTACCTTGTTGTGCATGCCCCATCACCGGACCAGACTTTGACCTGTCAACCTCGTTGAACTGGGGGACAACATGTCTGAGGACGGTCAGGAATGTATTGGGAATGACACTATCGGTGGTGCGGGACATGTTCGAATATAAATCGCGCAGAGCTCTAGGGAGGACATCCAAGGGGGATGATCTGCAAGGTAGACGTCAGATGGAGGACAAGATAGGGATGATGTGAAACTTGCGTGCCCAAGGCAACCCGAAGCTCTGGTATTGCTCGCATGGCTTGCACAGTGGAATTCATGTAACATGTGTTCCCGAGACTAGCATGACGTTACTGTTGTACCGTTGGTAAGAAGTTGAGATGATCTCTCCTTACTTTTTGAGCCCAACCGGCAGTGCGAGCTACAAACGAATCAGAGGATCGTCTCCGAAAGGAAAGGGTGTGCATTACCGCTTCTGCCATCTCTGAATCATCCATATCTGTGCATACATTGGATGATTAGATGAACATATATGGGCTAAGCATCCCATGATCTCACCCTCGAGGAACACGGTGGGCTTCTCCGGGGGCTTTGGAAGCTCACCCGCGGCACCGATTACGGTGAATGTTTGGCCCTGGATCAAGAGCTCGTCAGCAACCCAGTCTGATCAAGACGCGTGAGAGCATATATGCGTGCTGCGAGCACCCACCACTTTCGGTGCGACTTTTTTCCAGTCGGTATCATCCTGAATACAAACGAGCGTCGCGTCAGACGCTTTGCAGGTGCGACGAGAGAAAAGGAGAGAGGGAGACCTTGAGCATGCCACCTTTGATCATGACTTTCATTCTGTCGGGCGGCACACCAGTGAGTTGATGGACGGCATCCTTAAACGCTGCAGGGGGCAGATCAGGGTCGAGCTGGACGTCGTAGGTCTTTCCTGCATGCTTGATGTGCACTCCCAACGGGGCCATGGCTGCTACTGAAGAAGGACAATCCTGCAGTGACGCGTCGCGGATGGGAATGGCTTATATAAGGAAGGGGAGTGTGACGTCACGTCGAGTTGACTGTTGACCACGTTTGCTCGCTGCGCAAAGTTTGGCAGAGACCATCGATGATGACCATCTAGTAAGCCCCACGTCGACGCAACGCTGCTCGTCTGACCCGCGCTCGACAGCTACACACTCACGTTTATGCTCCTTGCAGCAGAGGTATGTCCAATCTCCCTGTCAAATCCGCATTCTTACCGCTACAGATGGTCACCTTCTGCATCCTCGTGTTCCCGCTTCCATACACCGTCCGCAAACCACTCTTTCGCTTCTTCTCTGAGAGTCCCATCGTCGCAAAAATCGCTTATGGTCTCAAGATATCCTTCATGTATCTCGTGTTCTTCTTTAGCCGTCCTCCGCTCATCCTGCGTTTCACTTAGCTTCGTGGGCGTTCTCTTCGTGGATGCCCTCCAGCGCGTGCTCCGCGTCACCGCCGAATACGAATCAGCCCGTGCAGATCACACCATCCATGACATCCACCACGAATCCAATATCGCCGCGCGCAAGTTCTAGTAAGCCATCGCTGCGCTCAGTCGACGCGTTCCCTCACAACTGTTCTTACCCCTCGAAGCGCACAGCGGAACATGTACCTCACGGGATTCTGTTTGTTCCTCTCCCTCGTCTTGACACGCACCTTCTCGATCGTGCTCGATCTCATCCAAACGCAGGAAGACTATGCCAAGTTGAAAAAGGTGGCAAGTGTTCCAGTCGATTTTCTTTGTGAGCCTGTTTGAGAATACGGACTATTAGACGGCCACCACTTCCAAGAACAACGTCGCGTCCGGTGACCAAGCGAAGCAAATTGAGGAACTCAAGAAGAAACTGGCAGACAACGAAGCCAAGAACCGAGACCTCGGTTCGTGTATCTGCTCTCCCACTCAAATAATCCGCTTATCCAGCGGGGATCGTCACAGAGATTGTGAAGAAGCAAGCCGCGCAAAATGCAGAAGAGTATGATCGTCTCGCCACAAAGTACAATGAAGCGATCGGCCAGACGTCGAACAAGAAGTCAGATTAGGTGATGTCTTGGTGGTAAAGGGGTGGTTCCCTCTCCTCTCTCGGTCCCGTCGATCTTGGAACTTGGGTCGTGCTCTGTACCATATCGCGTGTTCTCCATGTTCTCCATGTCATTCAGTCATGTATTTATTACAAATGATCATGGTGTCCTGCACAGTCGTGGGCGAATCGTCCTGGCCCTGACAGGCTGGTTCTCCCTTGTTTCTTGCATGAGCGCATGAGCCATGTCTGGTTTCTGGGTGATTGATGGAGACAATACATTATGTAACATGGATGAAATGTACCCACGAAAGCTGTCGAGCTATGTATGTCGCCGCATAGAAGAGGAATAATGGTAGGCCACGATAAAAGTTACACAACACAAAAGAGATGGACCAGAACAACCGAAACTTATTATCCCCCCTCATGCACTGTTGGATTGGCTCCAAGAAATCGGTTGCCACCAGTATGAAAGCATAGCTAAAAAGGAACTTCGCCAACAGATGTCTGTCTCCCTTCCGAGGTCATGGCTATCCCGGACTCCGACATACCGATGGTCGGTAGTGTCGGAAGCTGATCGGTACGGATGCATACCTCTCCGTAATCCAACTTTCTCGCGTTGAGCCTGTACAAGTTACAATCAATCAACAATCAATCGATCAATCAAGTGTGAAACAACCACATACAGGGCAAGCAGAGAGTTCACATAGGCTGTACGATCAACACGTCAGGGCGCATCATCCGTCTCTACGCGACAGATTCTTACACGGACCGATGACCATTGCTGGGGTCATTATGGTGGATGGGGGCTTATCGAAGATCCACTGAGACGGCCCTAAGTTCTATTTCTCCTCGGAAGACAGAAAAATAGCTCACGGTGACAGCGATGGCTACAGCTATGGTGCTGATGTAGACTTAGGACGGTTCCCGAACAAGACAGCATCACGCACCTTGTCAGCGCGCCCATATGAATTGTCACTGCAACCAGTCGTTGAATCCTGCCCCCCATCCTACAGAATAATTAGCTTATAATTACGAAGATCGCGATCGTCATCCAACCTTTTCACCCCTGAACGCCCGGGACGGAGATAGAAATACACTGACGCAGTAATCAGAATGTCGCACGCTAGTCCCAGAAAGCCATATAATTCGGCAAACTGAAGCAGGGAATGCATCAGGGCAACGAGATTCCAAGGCAATAAGAGCACAGACCGGTAATTGAATTGACACCGATTTGGGCGCTCTGTTTCGTTTAGATAACAACAAGACAGAGAACCAGACTGGAACATACTGCCAAAAGCTATACACTATAATGCGGCACAGTCAGGAGATGGAATAAAAAAAGCTTTTGTTGCCTACTCATCCCGGACACTGTCATGGCCATTGATGAACGGACATGAACAGACGAGGGGTTTCACTCACAGAACTGCGACAAGCTTAATAGCGACTGAAAAATAATAGTAAGTGAGGCGTATACCCTCAAATCGACGTACAGACCACTAAACCCGTAATTATTCTGCTTCCCTGGCTTACTACAGTGAACAACTCAGCAGAACGAAATGTTGATGGTAGTGACTACGAACTTATCCACAATCGCTTCCCGTAGAAACTAGTTCATGTGAGTCAATGAACCTTACTTGCAAAAGTAGACCTACCATTGGACGATGAATGGGATTGTCAACTGTACATGATTTGCCAGTTTTTAGGACACGTCGTAAATCATCACGGCCGGCATACCTCAGTTGCTACGCCCGCCTGTTGTTGCCTGCATGGTGTTCGTGGGAGACAACGAAGCGCTGAATGAGGACTTACCAATGGTCGAGAGTCAAAAGCGTTAAATCTCCATGAGATGCAACGAGAGACCACCACATCATGCGAATTGTCGAGTATACGAGAAACGAGCTTAATGTGCTGCATGGAAGCCGAGTCATTTCATGGGAATGCGATCGTCGGGGATACTTCTTACAACACCGAGATCACCTAGACATCAATGTGCGATGAGCCGGCTGCCGAATTCTTGGCAAAAAGGGCACACACCAGGCACCTTAGCAGCAATATATCGCGCGGAAAGGAGCGAAAATAATTGTAGAATTGGCCAAGAGAAACCCCATACATACTGCTTCAGCGGGTTAGCTACGGACTTTGGAAAGCAGATGTCATCACAGACAGTAATGCGATTGCAAGACCTTGGTGAGCCAACAGCCGTGAGGAGACGGTCAGAACACCACGGATCAGACTCGCAGCGGATCACCACTGCTCACCGATGAAACCAGATATGTTTACCGTTTCGAGGTCAGATACTCCCATACTCAAAGGAGTTGAGCTCGGTGCCGTGAAAGAGGGAAAAAAAAAAGGAAGCACGAGACCGCAGTGTAACACTTGAAGGAGGGATACTATGCCTTTATAGTCCGATATCAGGAGTGCGCGGACCTATTAGTACATTCAATGAGCTATACCAACGTGGTTGGCACAGCATACAAGGATTTCGATAGATATGTACATACTTGGATGGTTTTTCAAAGTTGGAGGAAGATTGGTTCTTCCAGCGCTTCGCTTATTGAACTAGCCGATAGTACCCAACCATTTCCGAGGAGAAGTCCCAGCGGAATGCCTGGCCGGCGACGACTCATCTCGGACGACGTCAAGAAGATCATCGTGAGACGATAAGCCCGCCGAGGCTCATCGCGCAAGTTCACAACGCGGACGCATAGAAGGGTGCGGAATTTCAAACCAAATCGAACTCGCTCCACGTTCGCGGAGTTTGGGTACAGGGCAACCCTTGGCCAAGATCCACTCAAGCTTGGCAGTGAAGTACAAGTTCAGGACAGGGAGGACTTGGCGGCGTTGAATGTGGTACCTAACTTCGTCGTAATTTGGGTTCGTGTGTAGTACTTTTGTCCTAGTGACCATGTCGTTAGCGAGAGTGAATTGTATTAGCAAAGTTTTTCAGCCAGTCTATCGTGGTGGCAGACCGGGCCGTCGCTGCCGAACCGAACGGAATCCTTTCCGAGCGAATTCCGGAGATCACTGAAGGGGGGTCGCGAAGAGTGGCGATTACGTGACCGCAACCCCCTTCTTTTCCCTTTTGCCCGATGAAACCAAAAACGTCCACCTTCTGCATTCGATTGGTGATGCCCTCGTCCTTTTCGTCATGGTACCCTAGCAAAGACAACACAAGTACCTCCACAACCCCCAGAACACCCCAGTCGCACAATCCCCCCGTCTCTGGTTCTGGGTCGCTATGGACTCACCTCTCCATCGAAACGCCAGTCACGGACCATGTCTTCGTATTCGCACTCGGGGCTGCGTCGGGCGCTGGAGCCATACTCGCATGGCGTCGCTGGGGCATGAGACTCCGATCTGCCGAATGGGTCACCCCCAACGAATTCGCGCGACGGCGTTGGGTACGCGGGATAGTCACCAGGTAAGAGCCCCACGTCTGCAATATAAAAAATCAAACAAAAGTCCATCATCACGGACTGTCAACATTATCCTGAGCTGAGTCGTTACGGAAATACCATCATTGGCACAGCGTCGGGGACGCGGACGACTTTCGGCTGTATCACACGCCAGGGTTCGGTTGGCGGTGGCCACTCAAGATCAGGCTCGTGCCGACAAAGCGGAAAGGTGGGGGATTCTATTACCTATATCCTATCCCTCGGCACGGATATCCTTGTGAATGGGTGATATGAACGATGTGGTGTTTTGCGTGGTAGATTTGAAAGACCAGACGATACATGTTCGGATTGCTGGGGTGGACGCGCCGGAGGTATGCATCATGTAACGCTTGCCGTATTGGAGGCATTCTTCATGACGGTTACTTCTCATAGGGTGCTCATTACGGTCGTCCCGGACAACCCCATGCAGAAGAGAGTTTGGCATGGCTCAGGAAACGCATCCAGGGAAAAACCCTCTACTGCCAATTCATCCGCAAAGATCAGTATGGTCGCATCGTGAGTTGCTTACCTGCTCCGGGATGACTGTTTGTTCACTCTCTCTGTCCATTCGTCGGCTGACTGCACGGTTTCCGTATAGGTCGGAATTCCTCTTATTCCCCGCCCATTTCTACCAATGTTCCTTTACAAGTATTTCGGCAGTTCGCTCGCCCTTGAAATGCTACGCGCCGGCACTGCCACTACATACGGAGACAGTGGTGCGGAGTATGGTCCCTGGGGACGCGAAAAGTTCCTGCGCGTCGAAGAAGAAGCGAGGTGACTGTGCTCGATTTCCACGTTGTCTCCCTTCGCGAGCGTTTACGAATTGCTATGTCATGTTTGTCATCCAGAGCGGCGAGAAGGGGGATGTGGAAAGATGGTGTCGGCATCGAAATGCCTGGGGAATACAAAAAGCGCTACTCGGCCGCCTTCGGGACGTCAACAAGCAAGGAAAGTGGTAACGGAGGCGATAACGAGGGAGATCAAAAGAGCAGGTTGTTATCGAGGCTGTCAGCAATGTTGAAATGAGGTGAATAAAGCGTCTGACAAGTGATTTCTGATCCATGATGCTAGTCCAACTGGGGATAGTGCACTTTTAGTTCCTGCCGTGATCTCGTGGGTGCACGGGCGTCGGGATGGGCTTTGGCCCTCGATTTCCTTTTTTTGCCCGCCATCCTCCAATCACAGCTTTCAGATGGCCGGTCAAGCGATAACGTCGCACAGCGTTTTGCAGATTGGCAGGACTCCGAGACTGTTGACCCCGTCGACTGCGGGTGGCTGTAACCTGTCATGCATGACTCTGCAACCTACGCAAAATTACCATCCCAGTGACTCTGTCAGACTCAGGCGGCTATCAGATAGTCACTCAGTGCGCCTGTCCAGCCATGTACTATGTATATTAGGGTAGACAGTTAATTATAACGTCTGTTTCACCTGGACCAAGATCAAAAGCGCGAGTAAAATGATCTACCCTCGGCGTTGCTTAATTTATTCGCGGTCGTCTCCGCAGCAAGCTTGCACCCGAGTTTATGTATTTAACTCACGTACTCCCTCACCTCCACTGTCAACCGTTGCGCCCCCCCAAGCTCACGTCTAACGCGCAGGCTCTCTCCGTTCTTGCGAGCGGCCATGAAACTCACGAGCCTCGCAACGCTGACGACTCTCGTCGTCCGTCACGTCTACGCCTTACCCGCGGCAGAGGACGTTCTCACGCCCACCGGTATACCTGCGTGAGTGGACCTCACTTTTGCTCAGCACAACACCCGCTCACCCCACAGTGCTTCTCTTCTCGGGACAGTACGAGCGGCATTCCGTTCAGCACGCTGTCCTTTGACACGACCGCTGTCCCGTCCCTCCTCTCCGCCCTCTCCTCCCTTATCTCCTCCGAATCCACCGCCGTCACCCCGTCTACGGCTCATTCTCATACAGACTCGGCACTCACCACCTCCGCTTCCGGTAGCGCCGTGACCCCGTACGTGACCTATGCTCCGTTATCGAGTGCAACGACCACGTTGCCCACCGTCACGGCGTCCCCCACATCGACGGACACGACGAGCGGGGCGCGCAGTATGCGTCTCCGGTCGGGCGTAGTTGCGACTGTCGTTGTCGGTGCCGCCGCCGCCATCGCTGCCCTCGTCTAAGCATCCGTTCCGTGGGTCGTCGACTCGTTCCGTAGGTTTGACAGGCGATGTCCGCACCCACATCCTTCCCACAAAAGACGCTAGTTTCATTTCGTTTTTTGATTTATTTTCCTCCTTTTTCATCTCTCGTGCCCGCCATATATGCATACGTGCGCGTGCGCACACACACACACACACACACACACGGAGGAGGATGACCGACGAACGTGCCAATACATAGTAATTTTACGACTACCTACTACTAACTTGTGTAAAACTAGGGTTTTTTTTGGTAGAGGGACCACGGGCGTTTGGGTGGAAGTAACTCCAGCCTTGGGCATTTCGGTATACAAATCCACAAGGACGAGCCCCCTCGTTCGTTCTCTGTCTTGTTTGAAAAATCGGATGGGACACGCCCTCCAAAGCCATCCGTCACCTTTTGACGGTGTTTGACTGCGCAGCCGACGTCGGCGGGGGAATCGTCCGGCCCGGGCTATCGGGACAGCCGGTCCCCACCACCGATAGCTTGCTCACCTTTGGCGCATGTGACCGCACGACCGACTTGTCCCGATTGCACGTGCGGGTCAGCTCGGCCAGCTCCTCTGTGCCGATTCGCCCGAGACACCAGTCCAAGGTCTCCCCCAAGGCCTCAGACTCACCAGATCGAACAATAGAGAGAAGGGAGGTCCAGGCACACGCAACGTGCCATGGTACTCTACGACGAGCGTGCCCTGGCATCGACGGTTGGAACATGGCAACTTTCATCTCACACACGATGCAACTTGCAGAGGGGAAGAAATCAGTGCAGAGAAAAGGACGCACGTCGTGGAGGATGTCGAGTGAGATGGCGTGACGCCTGGATCGCGAGTTCAAAAGTGAATGTCACTTGATACGATATTGTGCCCGACTTCAAAGAGGGTAGATGTTGGACGAAAGATTTCGGGGGGTTTAGAGAGATCATGGATCATGGGTTGAAAGCAGCAGCAACAGAAGATTGATCGATTGATCCCTGATGCTTGGCATGTGGGGTCATGATCCCGTACAAAACAGGAAGGCACCGTAGTTATGGGGCTTGTCTGAACAATACAACCACTCAGAGTCATCGGGGGAGAGACGAGAAGGGAGGACCTAAGCTATCCATCGTGCAGGGAGAAGAGAAAAGACTCGTCACGTGGCTGGACTAGATGCATGTTTCCATGGATGGAGACAAGATCCAATAAAGTTTCATCGCACATGGACGAGTATTACTGTATGTACCAGACCGGATGCTCGCAGTAACAGCACCCTATTACTGCAATATTTTCAAGGAGGGAAAAAAAAGGGAACAAGCAAAAAAAGAAAAGGAACATCTATTCTGTCCAATTCGAGCACCAGAAGCCACCTCGTACGACCGCCCAGACAACCCAAGATCTCGCTAAGCCGTACTCCCTTCCTCACCATCAATCTGCATCTTCTGTCGTTCTTCTGGATCTAACCAGCTATCCTCGACCGTCGCCTTCACCCTCCGTACGTACTCTTTCATGTTTTCTCTGTACAATTGGGCAGCTTCTGCGTTCGCAGGGCTGTTTGGATTCGGATCGTGTAGCAGGCTCTGGATAGACGTAAGGATCGCGGCGACATCGTATGTAGGCGACCATCGATTTTGGAGAATGTCGAGACAGAGTTCGCCATTCGCATACACGTTTGGATGGAACATGCGAGAAAGGAACTTCACGGTTGGTGGTTTGTTGGGGTAGGACTCGTCAAAAGTCAACAGGAGCTTGAACGTGCCGTCCTCGAAGGGCGTATCGGCTGGTCCAGGGTTGGGATGGATGCCGGGAGGCAAGAGAGGCGATGTGTCAACTGGAGTGGTATCAAGGGGAGACAAAAACTTGCCTGGGCCAAAGATCACGGCGTTCCATACCATGATGTTATCGGGACATGGACTTCCTGAGACACCACTGGGCGGGTCACTCGACAATCGTTTCAAGTCGCGAATGAGGCGTCGTCTGCAGTTTGTGGACTAATGGCCGAGTTGTTGGTTTGGAACTAGGACGTGGTAAAGTGAAGAACGCACCATGATTAAATGGTATATGTATATGTGAGCAAGTGCAGAGGGAGAGATGATATAAAAGTCCGATGGTACGTGGTAGACAAGATCAAGAATGCTGTTCACGACGTTGCCACTTTGCCCCAAGCGACTGCATTTGTCAGCCGCCCAAACCTTAACCCCAAGCTGGGGGTTACCCGTAAAATTCATTCATATTTGACTTCGCACAGATCGCTCATAGATCCTCTGGCTTGTTCAACAGTCTTCCCTCCATCCCACCCTCAACCATCACTACTTGGCCGGTAACATGACCGGATATCGTCGATGACGACAACGTCACGATCTGATTCGCAATGTCCAAGGGTGTCGCAACTTTTTTGAGAGGTGTCCTGCGAGAATAGCGTTCAGGAGAGGGGGTGCCTTACAATGTAGCAGCAGATCTGTCACTCACGTAGCAAGAGCGCGGTAGACCACGTTAGGGTCTGTCAGAACACCCTCCGCCATGGGAGTTCTCACCCAACCCGGAGCAACCGTGTTCACTCTGCCTTTTGGCGCGATCTTCACGATCTCGTTCTTCAACGACATAGTCAAACCATACATCATCGCTGGAAGAATACCTGACGGTTAGATATGCTCGACATGATAGAGACAGACATTCACCGCTCTTCGTGACGGCGTAGTCAGCGTGTCCTGCCTCGCCGTATTTACCAGCCGTACTTCCGATCAGCACTATCGCTGCCTTCTCCTTCACCCCCGGCGTCGCGTCTCTCAACTGTTTCAAATATTCGCGGCAAACCAGGAAAGACGAGGTGAGGTTGGTCGAGATGGTACGGTTCCACCGTTGAAGGGTCAAGTCTGCCACCGGGATATCCTCCGTAGGCCAAATCCCGTGGTTCACGACGAGGACTTGCACAGGACCGGCGTGCGCGATGGCAGTGAACATATTCGCGATAGATGTTTCGTCGGAGAGCTCGGCTTGAACAGCTTGAAGGTTGGCGTAGGCGTTCGAGAGGCTCTCCAAATGCCCGTAGTGGGTGTTGTAGTGGGCAGTTACCTCGGCGCCAAGTGCTGGCAGGTTGCATTGCTTAGACGGCGTTACGAAGCGCACGAGCGCGGTGTGGACTTACAGCAGTAAAGCTTGGCAGTCTCGAGGCCGATCCCTCCACTTGCTCCTGACGATCCATGTGCCGATCAGCGTGATCGGGTGCGACAGATATAGCTATCAGCAGTACTGTACCTGTAACGAGAACGTGTACGTCTTTGAGTCCAAAGTCCATGATGCTCTGTTTGAACAACAGGTGCTGTGAAGGTGGTCGTGCGTGCGTGCACAAATATAGCTCTGGGGCTAGACCATCACCCTAGTCTGGAAGCCTCGTGGTCGTTGACAAGGTTTCAGCGGCCTGGGAAGTGTTGCTCACTGCGGAAATGACATGGTATCGGTTGGGCTGGAAATAGACATCAAGCCAGAAGTTCGCACACCTTGTTGTTAAGTCCGTGGGTGATGATAAGTAAAAGCAGAAGTTTCCCAGTGTTAGTGCAACCAAGGTTGGTCTGACCTGGGGAAGGGGGTCAGCGCCTTGATTGGATGCTTGATCGGTGTGGGTTAAAGCAAGAAATCGTACTTGCCGATTTGACCTACTGTAGAATACTCGGGGACAGCAGCTGGCACTTGAATTTTGCAACTATTGAAAATCCCCGGGGCTCCCTCACTGGCGAGAGACCCACAGATGGGCCTCCGGGACGTTCGTCCACTGGCAATCACAAGGACACCCGAACAGCCATGTAGGGACCGCCTCCCGGTCCACGAGGCTCGTGGGAATCATGATATAGAGGCATTTTTGTACGACTGCGTGTCTTTTGCTTGCTTCTTCATCAGCTTCGGAGACGACTTCATATGGACGCGTTTTCTTCCATTATAAACACTTCAGCAACGTCGTTGTACATCTCGCTGTTGTCCATTTCGTTCAACCCCACTGCATGGAACATCGTCGCCCGTAATGGTAGGACCGACCCCACACATCCTCTTCAACCCGAATACTGAATCTGGGAGTAGAACACAAGAACAAGACGATCACCCGCATCTTTGGCGGTAACGCGCGTCATGGTTGTTACTTGCTCGCTGCGTTGATATTCTCGTTCGGGATGTTGCGTGATCACTTGTCCGTTTTTCCCTCCTTGTCCACATTTCCTATTCTTACCCGATACGACGCTGGCATAGGTACCAACGCGCGCTGAACGACCAGCCTCGCGTGCCTTTGCTTCCAGAGCCTTATGCGACTACGATCCCCATCATCATGTTTGCAATTGGTCAAACCTTTGTGCTGACCTCTACGTACTCGTTGGGTATCACGGGGACGTTCCTCGGAGATTATTTTGGAATTTTGATGGACCATCGTGTAGAAGGATTTCCCTTTAATGTTTTGAGGGACCCCATGTATGTCGGAAGCACCATGTGTTTCGCTGCAACTGCTCTCTGGTGAGCCAGTTTCTCCACGTTGCTGGCTTCTCGAGGCTAAATTCGTGTTTTGAAGGTATGAACGCCCGGCTGGTTTGTTGATCACGGTTTACGTGTATGTTGTGTACATCATTGCCTTGCGCTTTGAGGGGTATGTTGTCCGTGAACCTCGCCGGTACCAGTCGCTAACATAGTCACAGGCCCTTTACCGACCTCATCTATTCCAAACGCCAAGCGAAAAAGGAGTGATATTTCTGGACCTACTATATTACCACTTTACAACGACATGTGTCCATGGGGGTTGCTGATTGACCACCTTCCCGAGTTAGAATACCCTAGTAGATATTCTTTTTCCGTGGCTCTATGTGGTCATCCCAACGGTATATGCACATAATGATGGATGAATAGAGGGTATCACTTCTACTCCACCTCTTGTGGCCATCTGGTTGATCAGGCACGGCCATTGCCTTGGGGTTTCCTCCTCCCGCCGATCAACCCTGCTTCTTCACTGTCATCGGCATCACCATCCCTGAATATGACTGATCCATTGTCGAGGTTGTATTCTGCTTCCTGGAAGCGCGTGGTGAATGGGATATGAGCTGCCTTGGAAGCAAGGTGAGGGTAATATTGCCTGTATGAAAAGTAGGCAACGCCGAGGCCAAGCACAGATCCACTGAATACGTCTTCCCAATGGTCTGTCATGTGGACATGGAGATAAGAACAGGACTGAGCAACGTGGTGTAGAACGTACGTCGGTAATCCATCACACGCGAGAGCGCCACCCAGGAGGCGACTCCAAAAGGTACGAGCGTCAGCCATACCTTGCCCTGCGCAGGGACGAAACGATTCAGTGTTCCATTTCATCTTGATTGGACTTGGAAGGTTGCTCACAGCGTATCCACGGGTATCAAACAGGCGGAGCTTGCCAGCAAGGTAGAACATGAGGAATCCAAGTCCAGCAAAGGAAACTTTGGAGCGCTCCGGGTTAGTCGCGCCGCTGGGTTACGGGGATAGACGGACTTACGGCTGGCATGACCGCTTGGGAAGCTACGCCAGCCATCCTCAAGGATGTGGTTTGACGTCTGTGTGCAGATATCAACCGTTGACAGGCCCCACAGTGGATCCTCAGAACCGGCTAAAGGCTGGCAGCGCGAGATGACGTCTATCGGAATTAACATAGGTCTCCAGGAGTAATCTATCCGAGGACGGTGAACCCACCAGGACGGGGACGGCCAACGGTGATCTTGACGATTTGTGTAATGAAGCGAGTAATGGAAATCGACAACCACACTGAATGGCGAGCAACGTCAAGAAGAAATCAAGGGACATGACAAAGGAAAAAAGGCGTACGACCGAGAGTGCTATGGTGGAGATCCCACCATGATCGCATAAACAATAAATTGACAACGATTTGCACGCCCAGAGGGAGCGCGCCGCTGAGGAGACTAAGTGCAGTTCTCTGAAGCATCCTGATGAGAGTGTAATGTGATAGGAAAGACAATATGACGTACGCCAACACGTTGATCGACTGCATGGCTAGAATGAAATGAAAGGGTTCCCTGGTGAGTGCGGAGCATTGACGTGAGGGACCTGAAAGCCTGACTCACGGATACTGCAAACTGCCAGTATATGTATGTCAGGCTCGACCATGGTGTAACGGTCAAACGAAGGGGACTCACGAGAAATCCGCGAGCGAAAACTGTCTCTTGAATCCAACGACATGATGGCTGATATAGTACGAGATCCACCTGCCGACATCATCGACACGGCTCGGTGCAACTCATGGACAAGACTGCGTACCACGAGGCACACGTGATGATCCTGAACATTGTGCGGTATACAGAGAGTCAGAGCTGTGAAACCATCACATTACCCTCGGAGCGGTTCACTCACCAATCGGGGGCATAGGAAACGATGACCTGACGAAGACTGGGACCCCTGCGGAATTGATTCATCGTCGGTCTGCCGTGGGGGGGAGAGGGAAGAGCTTGATGGCTTGAACCGAGTTCGTGTAGCTCGATCCCGTAAATATCATGCGTACATTCCCGGCAGCTACCGTCGTGACCCACCATCATATCGACACGTTCGTCAGTGGTGCCACTTGGACGCGCAGTGCCTAAAACGTCCGCAACACTTTGTCCGGTTACGCCTACTTTGAGTGTGCTGCAGCTCCCAAAGCAATCCACGTTTCAGGTCCAGAAGCTTGCCCGGAAAGTCTGCGTATTAGTTCTTCGGTACCCACGAGCCTGGGGCTGGACAAATGCGGCTGTACGTCAGCTGACAAGAATATCACAAAAAATGCAAAATCGTGAGATAACAATAGATAGTAATGTTTTCTATTATTACGTGCTATGGGCTGGCCTGGTATATCAGATTTTAGTTGCCCTTATTCTGGAATATCAATGAACGCTCTTTCCGAACTGGAAGCAGATTTTTTACGCATATGCTGTCTTTCTGATATCTCATGATAATGGGTTATATTCAATACTTACTAGAGAGCTGTATACATGACAAAATAATACCTTCCCCTTGGTCGTGCCCAACACCATTGGCAACCACCGACTTTCGCGCGAATCCATGAGCAAAAACACCACATCGTGCATATCAAATAGCCCTCAAGTTGCTTGACATCTTTCTGCGCCTGTGTGACTGACACAAGGGGTATCGGGTGTCCGGGTATAGGTACCAAGAGTTGGTAACCCATCGTGTTCTGGTGAGGTTTGGGCAATAGGTGGTATCGGGTCAGTATGTTTGTATGTATGCGCATGAGAGAAAAGGAAAACGCACAACGGAGGAAGAGGTCTTTTTGGATCCAGGAAGCGGAAGACGGTCTGCCTAATGCACGGGCGAGAGGGATGAGTGAGGGCTGCGCGTTGAGTTCAAGCTCTGCCTTAATGCTACCCACTGAGCTGCGGCTTAGGAAGCTTTGGCCTGGCCCTACAAAAACCCTAGCCGAGCTGTAAGCCGCCACAGGCCGACCCTAGGGGCCCAGCTAGGCTCGGCCGCTGGTTGCTGTGGTGCACTAGGAGGAGACGTTGACGTGGAGGTGGGCATTGTCACCGAGTGGGTGAAGGGTATGCGAGGTACACGGTCACCAGAAAAAGGTTTTCAACATCACGTGCTACCTTAGGGCTGGTAAATGCAACCTTGTTGCCAAACTTGAGTACCTTTTCACACGATTTGCAAGAAGGCAATATATATTTTATATTATCAGAACGTGGATGACTACAAGTGACTATGAGATTGCAATACACGGAGGTGTGCCGAGGCTCATAGCTCCTGACATAAGCAACCAGTCGCGACTAACTATTCTCGCGTGCCGTCAGGGAATCTCAGCCATATCAGGGAATCTTATGATTTTGCAACTTTTGTGATGAAGCACTGCTGGCATGGACGGTTCACTCACACTGGCAGAATGGCCTCATTTATAGCTCACTGTCTGAGTGTTATCACCCTCTCTTGGTGGGGAATCGGAATCGCCCGATAATGATGTTCGACACAGTTGTAAACCTCCCGAATTGGGTGACTTTGGGTGGGGACCGGTGACGGTTTATCAATCCTGCTCGGGGACATCACGACCGCAAGGTTTGGAGGTATCACCGAATGTGTGGTTGAGCCGCCGCAAGAGTATGTACCCTCTCATGCCGCTCCTGCCATTGCCTCTCGCCTATTCAAATGGCGGCACTTGTCTGACGATATTGACAGGTTCGCCGACATGAGCACAAGGGAAAGTTACGATGAGGAACAAGAGTAAAGGGCTGGCGACATATCGAGCCTTCTGGTCGCACATATACAACCCTATGCAACACAACACCTCCTCCGCCACGTTCGTTCTGGCCGCCGCCGCCAAGAATTCAGGGATGCTACTGGTGTGATGCGTGCGCTGCACCCAGGCTTTCTATGATCCAGTTTACAATATTGATTGTTATTGTAATACGTGCTATTCCTTTTTCTTTTTCTTCATTTCCTTGTCCATACACTACTGATCCTTCCAAGACTCACTGCACGGCAACCCACGCAGGTCTTACCGTCTCTCAGAGCACTTTATGCCGTGTCGCACCTTACAGCGCGAGTTCCAACCAGACTGCACAACCGAAAGTCTTCCAATTCGGTGCGGAACACCGTCTTTATTCCCATTGCGGCAAGGCGGATCGACACTAATGAGAATGTATACACCATCAATATTCGGCCTTCGAGGTGAACGTAGAGTTGACTTATGGCTCAGCCCAGATATCATGAAATTAGTCAAATCAAGCCTATATAATATTAAGTAAGTAATAAAGGTTGGTTGGGTTTGACAGTGCACGATTTGGGCGAGCCCGTTCTTGCACTCTGTCTGCCCAGCGAAACCAGCTAATACCGTTATGAATAACAAGACATAACATACATATTGGGGCCTCGGAAGAAAATAAATACATGCCCAAAGATTCAGCCCACTTGCGTTCAACGAGAGAATAAAAATAACGTAGCCGGATTTAGCACGGGTATATTCCTATTCTTGCCTCATGGCGCCGCATACCACCACAACGTGGTGACCCCAACGGGGAACGTGTACGTTGCCTAAACGTTCCCAAATTAGCGCAGGACTGGGCATCACGCACACCGAACGACGACGCCGGCTATGCTCACCTGCATACCCCTAAACTCGATGGTTGCCGTGACAGGCTGCGGATTCCACGTCGTGGATGCGCTGTCATCCCTACCCACCGAGCGGCTCAACGTTTAAACCTGGCTCCCAAGTGCGGAAAAGGACGTACCAGTTCAACACGACGATACTATATCTGTTCCAGTCGGTCGAGGAAAGTCGACCCGTGACATATGCCCCGGCGACGAGGGTCCAACTGAGGCTTCCTCCGACACTCACCCCTATTCGCTGACCCCACGGTCCCCCACTGTCACGTGGCAAGATAGCCTTGGAAGCCTGAGCCATGGCATAGAACTCTTGATTCACGCTCCAGGTCCCATCGCTGTTGATTTGGACGACGCCTCGGCATCCGCCCCCACAGCTGTTGGATCCGGGGAGCTCAGGGCTGCCAGTACTATCGAGTGCGAGATTCCACATTAGCCCTGTTGAGGACCCATAGTTGATACTGCCGATGAAGCTAAAGGACGCTTTTTGTTCAGTCAGCGGGAAAATTATACTGTTGCCAGACCCACAGGTTGTCCATATACCACTTGTGTGCATGTCAGTCTATCCACACCGGGCCCTTTGGAGAACGTACTTTGATATCACTCCACCAATCGGAGCCGACAGTGCCTGAACACTCCGTGAAGAACACTTCCTAAAAAGAGAGTTTACAAAAAGAATATCGTGATGATGTGATTCCTATTATACCTTGTTGGGATACAGAGACGTGAATGACGCTTGCTCACTCACACTGCCCTCATAGCAGTGGAAAGAAACCCCATCGAAAGCGCTCCCTGCTTGCTGCATCTGGAACACAGTGAGTCAGCAACAGGTTCCAACTGCGCGTCATTCTCATCACGAACAAGTTGAACAGGGTAATTCGCGGCATCGGACCAGTTGTGTTCATATCCGATGATCTTGGTGCTTGAGAAGCCATCCGAATCCATCAGGCTGCGTAACGCGATCCCGATTTGTGCTTCCACGGACACTGGCATACTACATGAAGGGTACGTCGGGTTGCTGTTTTCAGGCTCGTTCTGCCGGAAATGACCATCACGTTCATGTATATCGGTCAAGGGGGGTCTCACCTGAATTGTAATGGCAAAGGGGCGGATCCCTTCGCTCAAAAAGCCTTGAAGGCTTTTCAAGAGGTAATTCGCCACTTAAACATACAGTTGACGGAAGCATCAAGCGGATCGATTTAGGATACTCACTGATAGAGATATACGCTGTATTCAAAGAACCGCCGTCCATGGTTCCGCTCTTCATCCACCCAGGCTAATCAGAGTGAGAACTCGTATTATGTGGTAATGGGACGCATATACTCACAGGTGACCAGGGAAGAACGTGGACTTTCAACCCTTGGTTGATCGACAAGATATCTCTGAGGGTCGAAAACACGTAGCTTGGTGCAGCGCCAATGTTGAATTTGCTGAGGTTAACATCTCCATTGGTGTCGTCATAGCTATATGCTGTTCAGAATGTATGTCAACAACGTGCTCGTAGTGAAAGAGCGAGCCGCACTGTTTGCTGAGAAGTCCGTGGCCCCAAGAGGAACCCGAATGTACGAGAAGCCGGCGGAGTCGGAGCCATCAGTGACTGGACCATCGGAATTATCAACGGGTTTAATACACCAGGCTCGGATGCGTGCTCACTGTTGAAAAGATAATCCAACAATTGCCAGTAGCTGGTTGGGTTCCGGGACTAGAGAAGCATTGAGTTCAGCCACGCGTTTAACACATGCAGATCTCGTTGTTCGTACCTTGAGAGTGTTTAAAAGAGACGCAGACGAGTCAGCTATTCTTGATGGTTAATCTCCGTTGTGGTTTCGTAAATTAAACAATCACCCACTCAATGTAGCGCCAAAGCCATAGATAGTCTGGTGAACGGTTGTGTCATCGACGACTATATCCGCACTGCCGATGGTGCCAGGCGTCACGAAATTTATTGGATCTGGGGTAGGCTGGAAGTAAGTGAAGAGCTTCTGCCTGTCCCATGTCGTTTGCCACTGTGCGAGAGAAGGGGTCCAGACGTGAGTGAAGGCCCGAGCGGCGACAGGCGTCCTCGACACATACAATGTCATATATCTGTTGGCAGGCCACCGTGCCCAGAATTCCGAGCAAAACGACTGTTGACACCAAGCGCATCGTCGCCCCTCAGTCAGCGATTCAGTAAGGGGGGATTAAGGGAATGAAGGACGAACGTGGTAGGCTTGGAGGCCATTAAATGCCAAAACCAATGTAAGGCGATTTAGATGGAATTTTCTCTTCCGGGAGCGAGAGACACATTCACGCGCTGCCCCGTGAAGGGACCTGAGTGAATTATCATGTGAAGCGCACACGAAGCACAATGGTAGCAGATTTGAGGGTGCCACGCGACTCAAGGGGACATGCTATAATGGTCCTCTTTGTCCACCGTACAATAGATGCCACCAGCTGGCGAGGGCAACGCTAACGGATCAAGATGGATATTATCCACCGATACTGTACCGTCGGCTTTGAAATACCCGACATGTGGAATATGACTGGACAGAAAGCGGCAACGGGGCCCGATCGTTTGGAAAGAGAATACAGAAGAAAGCTATTCAACTAGAGTGAACCAGAAAGGTGATATGTGACCAAGAAAGTGCGACAGGTTGACGGAGCCGCACTCACCAACTGCAACTGAGGAAAGTTCCTCCGATGGTAATAAGATGCCTAAAGGGAAAGAGTGTAAACGGCAAGTTGAGGTGCATTCACAACGCGTAGCCCGCTGACAGGGGAGGCGACATAAGTTCATGCACCACGTGCTGGGTGCCGGTCAACCCGCGGGGGGCAGTTGGCACGACTTCGCAAACGCGAGGATCGCGGAACCGGGGTGAGGCGTAGCGACGGGAGAACTTTGGCGACCTGCGCAAGGCAGTCGGGTCCCGTCAGCTTCCGTTCTCGAAATCGACGACTGGGCAGACCTGAACGAGAAAACAGCGCAAGTCGTGCGCATGCGGTAATCTGATAGCGCCACTGATATGTAGCAGACATACCATCAAGTGGAGCTGGCTCAGCGCTCAGGCGGAAGACGAACCGAAAAGTTAGACTTCACTGGGGTCGCAGTGCCACCGACGTCTACTATATCAGGACAACCGCACCACCCTCAGCACACCGACCAGAACTCCAGCTCGGAGAGGTATCTGTGCCTAACAAACGCGAGCATTTAAGGAGCAGTTGACACAAAAATACCCGTGATATGTATTCACATGACTATCAGAAAAAACCAAACGGGTCCTCCTGTGCTTTCTGGGTAGTAGTTGGGGATGCGAGACTTTCCAGAGGGGAGGCAACATGACCCCCGGCGGGTGGTGACATACTTTCCAAACCACCGAAGGCACTCTCTATACCACCATCTCCACCGCCCACCCCACTTGCACTCATTCCCCCAAAGATTGATACTAAATCGTCCAGCGGATTCGCCGAGACTCCAGACAGGAAATTTGCCGCAGCAGGCGAGGAAGGTAGGATCTGTGTCGCTGCGAGACCAGAGGGTTGCCCTTCCTGCGTCGGAGCATCGTCGAAATCAAGTAGGTTTTCCGCTTGTTGACCAGCTACGACCGTCTGGAGAGCTTTTTGCGCAGTGAAGCGATCGTCTGATAGCCTGCATGCTACACTCAGCAGAGAACTCGATATACAAAGAAAACAACAAACTCTGATCCCTTGCGTTGAACCGAGTCTGCACCTATCCGGCCGTGGCCAATGAATGTCTCAGCCGGCTTGTGGTAAACGCTAGCTAAACTTGAGACCTCTCCCAGGAGTTCTTCTAATAACGCTGGTGGTACCGTCGTTCGCGGAATCGATATCGGAGGTCTATGCGCGAGAACAACGGCCTGCAGGTCACCAATGTCCATCAGTTCAACCCGGCAAGTACCGTTTAAAAAGTCGTACTTTCGCTGCACCGGGATCCGTGGACAACAACCTCCAGTAGATGTATGCTCGGTCGCGCACGTCGGGTGAATCACAGTCTTTTGTCGCCGTATTTAGCACCCGCTGCACTACACCCTGTGACGAATCAGGCTTCTTCAAGAAAAGTTTGACAACTGCTGTCAAAGTTTGCAGTTGCACCTAATAAAGTACCTCAACAATGGCTCTTATCACCAGCTCACAACAGTGCGCACCTGATACGATTCCTCAGTGAACGTGTCCACAAATGTACTCAAGAGTTCGTCTGCGTTATCGATCTTTTCTGCATATTCCCCTATGATCCATATTAGCGATGCTTTCGCTTCTGGTTCATCCAGTTCTTCGAGATTGGCACATAGTGTGGGTATGACGCCCTCGTAGGTCGAAGGGTAGTTCCGGAAGATATCCTGTGTCATTCTCGTTAGAAATCGTAAACCACTCACTTCGTAGACCATACACACCTTCATCACCACCACAGCTTCCTGGACAACGTAGCTCACGCGGGTTCCAATGAGGTCTAACAGTACATTGACGCATCGTTCAGCAGCGCTCTCGATGCTAACGGCAGTTTGCCCTATTGCCTTGATGCTCTTCCGTACGAAATCGACGTCAACTTCCGAAGCATACCTGTCAAGACAAAACTCGACATTTGGGAAGTGGCAGCCGAGAGAGTACTGACTCCTTTAGTTCGCTCAAGAGCGCATCAACGTTGTTGTCGTTCGCTAACCGCACCATAGTATCCAGCTTCTCGACCTTGACGTAGAGTGGATCATTGTACTTGCAGAAAAAGACTCTCATCTCGTTGGAGAGCAAGTCCGACTGTTTTTGGAGCAGGAGGTTGATATTGCGCAGCGCAACCCATTGAACCTCTGGAGGGGATGATAAGAGGGTAACTAATGGGGGTGCCATCTTGCGGACTAGTTGCTTTGAGAGCTCCTCTCGTCTTATGCTGCGCATGTGTATCATGATCACCTGAGCAGCATATGTCAGAGTGGCGATTGTGATTTTAGTGAACGCACTTTGACAGCCGCGAGCACAACACTTCCGTTAACATGCTGGAGTTGAGGGACGACACGTTCACAAATGTGTTCGCTTTCTTTGTCATCTCGGGCAGTATAACGTGCCAGGGCGTTTAGGATAGCAACGCGACCCCATTCTGAGCATTCGTTTAGTGCGATCAATAGTTTGCTCAGGACTGATGGCGTGATAGTAAAAAGGGCTGGGTCAGAGGATGAGGGTTGGGAATGACCCGAGGTGGCGATTGTATGGATATCTGTCAAAGCTGCGACCGTATTCGCGACGACCTACGCGGTTGTCAGCACAGATCTATACTCGATGCAGATAGAACTGGCCATGGGGTTGCTGTCCGAAATCATCTCGTGCAGCTGTTCGAGGAAACCATTGTCGATGACCAACTCGGGCTTGAGATCATACAGCTTGGCAACACAAAGTGCAGCTGTCTTGCGAACGTAAGGGTTTTCGTCCTTGAGAGCACGCTGCAGTGGATCACATAGATAGTCGATGATCTTCTCCGCACGCAAACAGCCCATCGTTCGGATGGAAAGAGCCCGAACGAGAGGGTTAGGGTCTTCGGAGTCCTTGACGAACGTGTTCACGGCCAATATGACGAGCTCGGGTTGGGTCTTTGCATAGTTCATGAGATACAGATACACGAGTTTCTTCTGTTCGAGGTCGTCTGTCTGCATGTTTTTGAGGACATCGGGAAAGAGACCAGACACGTCTGTCCGAAATGTCGGTTTTCGTGTAGGATACCCAAGATTGATTGTCGCACCTTTGCCGACGGTCATGGATGCTATGACTCTCTTGATTGCATCTTTGCGTTTATCGCGGTACTCGCTGTTGAGATCGACGCTGAGCTCATAGTTTTCGCCTTTGCGTGGCGCGCGTATGCTCATGGACGTCGGTGTGCCAGTGATTTACAGAGGTATTACGACTTTCAGGGTGACCGTCGGCGCTGAGCACGAATACAATGGCGTCGCTGTCGTGATTGTGTGGATGACGTTCGGTGCCGCCAACAGTGGTGGTAACGGAACAGCTGCGATAACACTGCAACGGGGTTTGAACACGTCAAAAGCAGCGACCGTCCTCCTCTCCCTCTTTTCTCAATGTCTCGAACGCAATCACTTTCGCAGCCATGACAGATCTGAAAGTCTTCTGTTGATTAAGATTTATCTATGTACTATGTCACCATCAGAGATCTACCTTTTAGGAACTCGTCTCTACGATACTCGTATTCCAGATACCAAGGTAGGACTCTCTGTCGATGTTCCCGTCACCCGCTTCACCCGTTCACGGAACATCAGGGACCCCGTGTCTGTGATACCGACATTGATAGGCTAGCCAACTCACACTTGCTGCTACACGCTCGCTAATCGAGCAGGTATCGATGCCATGATTGACCAACCATTTTGATGGGTAAATAGGTTCAGTTGCGGAGTCGCATGTAGGAATGTTCGAGGCATGAGGGTAGAAGCACCTTTCGTGAAGATTGTAGGCAAGACTACTAGAGTATGGTCACGGGAAGATCGTCGCCGTTTTGGGCAGAGTTCACCAGTGCGAATTCAGTCCCCAGCGAAAGCCTTTCCCAGTCCCACCGACTTTGTGCACGGGTGCCGCCACAATGTCGGCTGGTGTCCACCATGTCGAGGTCAACGAGGTCCCTGTGGACGGTGGTAAGGACATCTCGGACCGCAAGATCTTAATCCTATATGCAACGGAGACTGGAACAGCACAAGACGTCGCTGATCGGATAGCGAGAGAATGTCGCAGGGGCCACTTTCAATGTCGCGTGTGCAACATTGGGTCCTATCCCCCGGTACGTACCCCGCTGACCCCTTCGTGAATTATTATCATTCTTTTCCCCCAGGAAGGCTTGATCTCGGAACCCCTCGTCATATTTGTAGTCGCGACTACGGGGTCAGGTACAGAGCCGCGTGCCATGACACCCATCTGGAACTCTCTGCTCCGATCAAATCTACCCGATGATTTATTCGAAGACTTGAACTTTACTGTCTTTGGGCTGGGCGATTCTGCCTATGAAAAGTTCTGTTGGCCGGCAAAGAAACTGACTCGTCGGCTAATCAATCTCGGAGGACGTGAACTTTGTACTAGAGGAGAAGGGGACGACCAGCATCCACTAGGGTAGGTTTTTAGCTTGGTAGTGGTATGTGAGGTTGTCGATCGGGAACCCAGCATAGAAGGTGCACTAGATCCGTGGATAGAACAGCTGATCGTGAAATTACTGGAGCTGTACCCGGTTGATGATTCACTTCAAGTGCTTCAGAAACTCCAGAAACCCCCGGCTCGCGTTAAGACCATGACTGTTCCAGCGGAAACGGAATGCGCAGATCCCCTGGATGCTGATCAGGAATATTGGGATGTAACGGTCAAGTGCAACCGCCGAATCACAGCAGACGATTGGTTTCAGGATGTCAGGCACTTCGAATTTCTCTCAGAAAGAGACTTGGAGTGTGTAGATGCCTCGTCTATTGGTATATACTGACCTCAGTGATATAGTTATCTGCCAGGAGATGTTGCTATCATCCATCCTATCGCTCTGGCCTCAGAGGTGGATAGCCTCCTAGTGTCTATGGGATGGGCAAATACCGCAGACGAGCCCTTTTCTGTCACCCATGCGATGAGGGGTGCGTGCTTGATAGTTTCCTTGCATTTTTCTCATTGGTACACACAGATCAATCGTTACCCGAACATATGCCTCAGGTTACAACGCTTCGCAAACTTTTTACTCGTTACCTTGATTTCAATGCAGTCCCTCGTCGTTCATTCTTTGAGTTGCTTCGTTGGTTTGCGACCGACGAAATGGAACGGGAGAAACTGGATGAATTCGTTTCTAACGAAGGCGCCGTAGGTCATCTGTGACCGTCAATGATTACAGATTGACCATCACACAGGACGAGTTATATGAATACTGCCAGCGAGTAAAGCGCACTATCAGAGAGGTGCTAACTGAATTCCGCTCGGCGCGGATACCCAGAGACTATGTCTTTGATCTATTCCCTTCCCTTCGACCACGACGGTTTTCGATATCAAGCTCTCCGAAGGTGTGTCCTTTGTAGTGGGATACACTCATCACTCACGAAAGCACACAGAAGCATCCTCGTGAAATTCACTTATGCGTTGCAATTGTCAAGTATCGTACGAAGCTTAGGGTGACCCGAAAAGGTGTTTGCACGAGTTTCCTTGCTGCGCTTCAAACTGGTCGGTGAATTGCCTTCCCGCTAAAAATACTCCATACTGAGGCTCACTGGCATCCTCGAGGCGACAAGTTGCGTATCACTGTCCAAAATGGTCTGATATCCTTTCCAAACGATCCACGGACACCGGTTATATGTGTCGGTCCTGGTACGGGCGTTGCCCCAATGCGAGCAGTCATAGAGGACCGTGTCCATTCAGGGTCTAAGGGTCAGTGCATTTGACACACTCTATGGACGTGATTTTCGACACCATCCAGCTACACAACTTTACTTCGGCTGCCGATCGGCTTTGAAGGATCATCACTATGGTGCAGAATGGGAAGCCTATGCAGAAGCAGGGAAAATCACATATCGTGTTGCATTCTCGCGCGATGGTCCTGAAGGCACGAGGAGGACATATGTTCAGGATCTTCTGCGACAGGATAAGGAAAGAATGTGGCAGCTTCTGGGGGTGCAGAAGGGCACGTTGTTGATTTCTGGGTAAGTGGCAACATGAGGCCAGCAGCAAGGTCGACGAAAAAGGTTAAATGTCAATGTAGGTCTTCAAACAAGATGCCTGCCGCGGTGCGGGAGGCTGTGAAGGAAGCAATGGAAAAGATTGGGGGCATGCCGACAAAGGATGCAGCAGACTTTGTTTCTGCAATGGAGCGTGAGGGGAGAATTATCG
This sequence comes from Boletus sp. MG95, assembly GCA_003313155.1. Classification (NCBI taxonomy): domain Eukaryota; kingdom Fungi; phylum Basidiomycota; class Agaricomycetes; order Boletales; family Boletaceae; genus Boletus; species Boletus sp. MG95. Next base: position 60,424 of record QGOH01003987.1, read on the forward strand.
AGGAGTGCTGGAGTTGAGAAAGCTGGGCATACGAAGTGTTAGGAAAGTGTGATAGACTAGGGCCGATTTGCTCCAAGGTTAGCCGAGGGGGCTGGAAAATTACTAGCTGTCAGCTGAGTCATCCCTGATACTACGACTCGCTTCAAGGACTCCGTGGTGTCTCCGCGGACGGTTCCATCGCACGAAACGTTTGATATGGATCCTCGTCGTACTCATCTGACCACTCCCGACGGTCTCGAAGACTTGTACCAGCTTAACGGCGTTGTCCAAGTTCAAGTAGGCTTTTCCAAAGGCCATTACACCTTAGAACTTGGCCAGGTAGGTTTTCTAGTCGAGGATACAGTCGGTTAGCAAACGACTCACGAGTACCTTAGCAGGTAAATGGCCATGGCGAGGATTTCGCCGTTTGACGCCGTTTGTTGCAATGCTTGCAGCACGATTTCAATAGCCTAGTAGTACGGTTGTTGGCGACCGTTCTACCAATGCCGTGGGCTGGGCCCAAACTGGGCTGTAGACAGGCAAGTCGTTAAATGTTCCATCATGATTCTGTCTTCTTTCGGGGTCTCATTGTGGGTGCAGTGAGCTGTGCCGAGGACTGCGGGCACTGAAGGGCCCATGTACAGGAGGAGTGTGACCCTGTGACTCACTGTGTTTGTAAGTAGCAGATTCGTGCCTCGCATCGCGCCCAAGTCTCTCTTGATAATAATGTAGGTCCATCCTGTGCTGTTCGGACTTAGACCGTCGAATTTTGGACAAATTCTGTCGACGAATATAAGGACAGGACCTGGTACATGTGTTTTACTTCTTCCCCCCTCCCTCTTCCTCAACGCCACACTGTCTACCTCCAAACCATTCCCAATATAATTCATCGCTCAAATGTCCCACTCTGTCCTTGCCCGCAGGGACCTTCGTACATTGGAATATATCGTCACGCACGTGTTTTTTCCTCTCAAGCTTCCCGATGGGGATGACCACAGCATCCGCAATGATTGTTCTCTAGCTGAAGCAGTCGCCTCTGTTGCACGGATCTACTGTAACCACGTCGACAATGCCAACCTACCTCAGTGGCATTGCATCTCAGGAATGTTGGACAATCTGCAGGCCACTGTTCAGTTTGAAAGCATGGATCGGTCCCAGACTATTTCTCAGCTCAGTAGCATGAACGTGGGAGGTAAGATTTCGAGCCTCCACAGTGTCCTAGAAACTCACAGAGTGTAGATGTCCTTGCATTCCTTATCCGAGCTCAAAACGTGGCAGTCGTCTTCAGAAAGCAGAGAGATGTCACCATCTTCGAGTCGTTCGAGGTATCCCCGAAGGCTGAGGATGTGATGGCTACACAAGGAAAGCTCATCTGCTCGTATCCTGGGCCGGCAATCGAGATCCCCATTGCCGTGTTTGAAGACGAGAACTTTCTCTCCGAACTAGTGAATTTCCTTGTTCAGATGAACGACAATGTCCTCGATGCTGCTCCAAAAAGTCGAAAAGCGCAGTCCACTGTTGTCGAAACTCGAGACACCACCCACCCGCGTTATATCACCGAGTTACTTACCGGGATCTTGAGA
>QGOH01004024.1:0-10128 GCA_003313155.1 Boletus sp. MG95
GAACGGAGGTGCGAGGACCGCGTCAATATCTCTTTCAGTGCGCCGGTCACCGCGGGCATGTCCTTGATGTCGACAGCGTTGACTGCCTGTGGTCCCTTGAATGTACCGCTGTCGACCTTGGAAGCGAGCAGGTCCAGGAACGCCTTTATTTCGGCCGAGTCGAGGAGGCTCGACTTCATGCCTTTGAGCGTCAACGCCTTGGTGTAAAACGTGCGCAGGTTGATTGGGAACAGGCCATCTTTTGCATGTACGGCCATCACGACCACGCGGCCGGAGCCATTCGGTGTCATGGTGAAGACTGCGTCGTTAAAAGGGTGTTCGTACCCTGCACAATCGAGCAGGACGTCGATCTTATTTTGAAGACCTTCTTTTGCTACGGCATCGCGTATAGCCGTTTTGGATGTGAGTTCGATGGGCGTCAGGTAGGGTGGTGGAGCCACGTTGGCAAGGGAGGTATAGGTACCGAATATACGGGCACCTCGGTCATGGCAAAGCTGTGCAGCAGCGGAACCAATACCACCACGAGCACCTGTCGACGCGGAGTGCATGAGCTATCGCTTCAAGGCATGCGGAGGAGAGAACTCGACGCACCGATGATGATGACATTGTCTCCCTTCTTGATGTTGGCGAGCGTGTCGACCGTGATCCATGCACAGAGCCACGGGAGGGTCATGCTCGCAGCCTCGACATGGTTCAGTGTCTCGGGCTTGCGGCTCAGTGCGGCCAATGGGACCTTGACGAACCTAGGTCGGACGAAAGAAAGACAAGGAAAACGTGTCAGAAACGCGGGTTTGGACTTTGCGCAGAGAAAACGCTTCGCATTGAAAGGGAGTTGGGGTTCTCACTCTGCAAACGTTCCATCGAAGGTGAATCCTCGTTCACTGCCGGTACCCCATACGTGCGCACCGATCCACGCGTTTGTGGGTGCACCTGTATCGTCCAATGCCTCCACGACCTCGCCGGAAAAATCACGACCTGGGGTGCGTGGTGTGGTCACAAAGGGTAAAACACCCAAAACGGCTGCTGCGTCGGACTTGTTGCACGGACGTCAGGGATCAAGGGAAGATGGCACGGAAGCCGACATTAAATAGAAAAGAAAGTCAGCGTTCGTCAGTTCGAGAAGGGATGACAGTGATGATGGGTGCCCAAGAGGTTGGAACGGCGCAGGAAATGAGGGCAAGACAGTGAGAGATGGCTCACCCCGTTGATCCCTGCGGCCTTCACGCGGACCAGTGCCTCGCCTGGAGCAAGCAAAGGCTTTGCGATAGTGTGGAGGGCGAGCTCGTCGAAGGAACCAGTCTTTTCGAATCTAAGCGCCTGCATTGTTGAATAATGATGACTCAGACGGCAATGATACCTGTACAAAGACAACAAAAGTCCAGAGGAGTTAAGACGCGAGAAAGAGCAAGGGGCAAAACAACGAAAGAGGAGAGAGCTCCAAGACTAACGGGGCTAGGTTGCTGATAAGGATGCGCGCCGGGGAATGTAACCTCGAGGAAAAGCTGACAAACCGAGAGGGTGCTGTAGACTGGGACCGTAGGACGGCTTGATGGAACATCCGGCGTTTTCTTCCGTCCGCACTGTCTGCTTTTCAAAATCCCTTGCCACTCCCGGGCGCGATCCGGTGCCTCTCGAGACCTGGTGGTACCGCGTGTAACAAGAGCGCAGTCTACTGCGCGCGCGCTATTGCAAGGACGCCGCGAAGCTTCGGCTCGACCTGCCCGGCACAGTACTGTTAGAGTGTTGCACCACCGCCTTTGACTGTTTTTCCTTCTCCTCAGGTCTTGAGAATGGAAGATGAACCTATACGTGCTTGGCTGAATCTCCAGATCTCCCTTGATTGGATCGCCTTTTTCGACTTGATCTGTTTGCCAGTGCGCGTATTGATTGTGGACATCAATCCAGCACAGGCGTTGTATCGCCTGAACGCGTCGTCCGGCTTGGCCGGCTATTGGGCGAACCAGCTCACCGCGCCACATGTTTTGCCGGTCACCGTCAGAACAAGCTCGCCATGTGCACGCGGCTATTCAAATATACTTCGACTATCTTTTGGTTCTGGTCTAGCGATGACGGTTAACGTCATGTAATGTTCAATGCTGTGGACTGATTTGAACTCAAACAGGGACAATTGTCCTCTAACTCAAATAATCCAAATAAAAAGATCCAACGGGAGGCACGTGCGCCGATGACACTCCGGGATCACTGGAAATTCTGCCTTACTGTAACTGATAAGGTCAGGGGTATGACTTTGTATCGAACCAGTGTAGGCATTACCTTTTTGTTCAGCGGAACTTTCTGCAAGGTAGCACATGTGCCATGCTGGCAGGGCCGACCCCAATCAGAAGCGAGGCATGAAGGTTGATGCCATCATAACTCGGTTATGCAGCAAACCTTGCTTGGCGACTTGAATGCATGTCATGTAGATACCTTTTCCTTCGTATGACCAATATGCCTACTATTCTGATGACAGGCAGGAGTGTCGGGTTCCCACGAGTCATGGTGGACCAGATCATCACAAAAGATAGCTAGCGCTGGAGGTCCCGTTAGGCCCAGGTATAGGTGACTGAATCGATCCCTGAGCCAAAGATCTCGCCGCAGATAGAGCTAGACCACCGTGCCCGATGAGTGAAACCACCGACATTGCTGGAAATGATCGCCCGCATTACGAGCACCGGTACGCCAGGGCGTTGATGGCGGACAACGCCTGATTGGGAATTTGCGTAAATATCCAGAATACTGCCACGATTGTGAATGGCAAGCTGAACGATCGGCGGGGGCGTCTTACAAAGTGAATGTGTCGATACTGAGCCACTGCATTCGTCCTGCGTCGTCGCCATGACAAGAGGATCCGCAAAAAGGATCGGAGAAGGATGAGAAGAGTTGATGGCTTGGGGTCCAGCGATTGGACCATCGAGTGACGAGTCTGAAAATCGGCTGGAGTAAGTGGGCAAATTACGATTGCCAATCTTTGCTTACCCTCCCATCAACGGCGAGTGGCACGGTCCGACAGTTATCCGTAGACACTGACGGCATGATCCTTCTCAAAAGAATAATGAGTAGGTAAATGACCTTCGGAGCCAAGGAGGAGCGATTTTTCAGACTCACCTGACGAGTGACTGTGGCTGACTGACGCCATACCACGCGCGGCCTACTCATAGGACGATCATCACCTCCATTTTGATGGTGGGTGGGCCCAGAGGTTGCCGCATCGGACCCTTGGTTCCTATGCACGACAAAAGCTGGATATGCACGACCTAGCCCCATGTAGCCGCGGGGGTATTAAGTTGACTTTTGTGCACAAACGCCATCCGCGACGTTCTGCGGGCATTGTGAGTATCTGCAGCTGCAGCCGTAAAGCAGTGTGCGTGCACACCATTCATGTCAGCGCCTCAGCGAGAAAACCTATGCGGAAGCACAAGGTCTGCGTCTAGTTCGGCTAGTTTGGGCTTCGCGCGTTCATCAAACTTGCGAAGCTGACGGATGATCAGTAATCCCCCCCTAAGGTGTAGGGTATATGGCGGCCCGACAGCTTACATCGACGATAGGCTTATTTCGATAAGTCATCCAAATCTCGTTAGAAAGAGTTGGCAGTGCCAAGGACGCTCCGTCGGGGTGACGTTAGTTCGACTTTGATTGGAGAGACGCGTCCTGGACGCCAGCCTGAGTTGCTGCCGCACTTGATCACTAGGGGTGCACTTGCGAGTCGGTCACAAGACATCACTCTGCTAGTACAAATTCGATCGAGTGAGGGGACTCCAGCTGAACTAATAAAGTACCGTATTTCATAGCAGGTTCTAGTTCGCCACCAGAACTCCTCCGAGGTACTACGGGCAATTCCGATGGATGTTTGCAAACAAGACAACGGTCATCACGGCGTTGCGGATGACCTTGTGAATCATTGACGTACTCTTTGGACCAAACCGTCGGTGGGGCCAGTCGTGGGCTCACTACGACCTGAAAAAACCAGTTGGCGACCCCTGTCGGCGCAAGTCCGCCCCGTGCGGCCCGGAGGCGCAGTGGGACGAGTTGAAGGCATTGGGACGGAGTACACCAGCGCACCAGCAATCGGATCTGTCGACGTGCGTGAGCTGGTTCGCTTGCTCTCAACTCTCCCTCTCCATCTTCAACATCGCCTCCATTGGTTAGTCATCCTATTTAATTTCGTTGTGCAGCCACTGCGCCGGTCTTCCTCCACCTTATCATGGCCCGTTGCCGGGTTGGCGGTGCCCTGACTCAACCGGTGGTATCAGAGGCACGGCCCATGGTGCGATGCTTCCATGTGCCAACCCAATCTTCGATCGGTGCTGCATGCGTACTACGGAGGGTGAGCGGAACTCAAACTTGGCTCATACCCGATGGGGACGTAACTCACCTCCAATTTCGCCCTTCGAATCTGAAATCAATCGTGGCACAGCCGTGCATGTTCGGCGCGTCAGTCATCGCGAAAAGGATCCACCCCGCGCAACGTATAAAAGATGACAGTTCAAGCAGACCGATGCACATCATCTAATTCCCTTCTCCTAGACGTCGACGTACTCACTCAGCGCATCTCTCATCCTACTTTTTTATACCTCCACCACTAGTCATGTCTCCCGTCGCTGTTTCTTCACCCGTCGCCCCTGTCGCTGCCATTCATAATTTGAAGGCCCCAGAGACCCTTCTCGATGTTCTCTCTCGGGCCGTCTCTCAATATCCTAACCACCAACTGGGCTTCGTCTCATCCTCCGCCCACGATTCTTCCATCCAGACCAAGGCGTTCAGCGAGTTCAACCAATACGTTCTCTCCCTGGCAAAGGCTATCCGTGCCTGGGGAAAGCCCACCGGATCTGTCATCGTCGTCTACCTTACGGAACACGAGGACAACATGGCTGCAGTTTGGGCCTGTCTCCTCGCCGGCTACGTGCCTTGCTTACAGCCCGCCTTGAGTGCTCAGCAAGCCCACAAGGAGGGTCACGTCGCGCACATCAAGAATCTTTTCTCTTCGGCAACCTGGTTGACGAACGAGAGCGGCGCTGACCAAGTGCAGTCAATCTCCGGTCTCGACATCCACTTGCTCTCCGAGCTGAAAGCTTCAGCCGAGAGCTTGGACACGGACTTTACTGTCCACCAGCCCAAGCCTGACGATGAAGCAATCCTTTTCTTGACTTCTGGCTCGACCGGTTTCTCCAAGGCCGTCGTGCACACGCACCGCACTGTCATCGCTGCGTGCTACGCCAAGGGCCAGAACTATGGCCTTACTTCACAATCCAAGATCTTGAACTGTGAGTTTCATGGTTGCCGACTCGATCGCGTGCTAACATAGGCTCAGGGGTCGGTTTCGACCATGTCGCCGGATCCCTCGAAATGCACATCACACCACTCCTGTATGGCGCTTCGCAGCTGCACGTTCACGCGTCTGCCATCCTCTCTGACCCCTTGCGATACCTCCGCTTGATCGAGGAAAAGGTTTGTGATTCACCGTGCTTTCGACTTTGTATGTCTGACTGTCGTTTTACCCGCACTCAGTCAATCGAGATCGCGTTCGCACCCAACTTCTTGCTCGCCAAACTTACACGCGACCTTGAGAAGCGCAGCGACCTCTTTGGGACAATCGACCTTGCTTCCCTGAGACGTATCAACAGTGGTGGTGAAGCCGTTGTCAGTCGCACCGCTGTCGCTTTCAGCCAAACCTTGAAGAACCTTGCGAAGAATGGCAATGCTTCGTTCACCATCTCTGCCGGCTTCGGTATGACAGAGACCTGGTAAGTTGTCGGTGTGCATCGTGGTATCTGGAATCTAAAATTGTTTCAGCGCTGGATGCATCTACGACCCCGTTGACGTCTTGGCCACGCCTCCTCCATACGAGTTCTTGCAGCTCGGCACGCCCATTGCCGGATGCGAGATGCGCATCGTGAATCCCGAAGACGGTGAGACTCTCCGCCCTGATGGTCAGAGCGGAGAACTCCAAGTCCGCGGTCCAATGGTCTTTGTGCGGTACTACGGCAACCCCGAAGCGACAGCTTCTAGCTTCGTCGAGGGTGGATGGTACCGCACGGGTGATGTCGGAATCATCGAAAATGGCAAGATGAGACTAAGCGGGCGCATCAAGGACACTGTCATCGTGCACGGTGTCTCGTACGGTATTCCCGAATTGGAGACGCATCTCCAGACGGTCGAGGGTGTCACTCACTCGCTCCTTGGTGCTGCACCCTACCGTGCGCCCGGCCAAGAGACGGAAGGTTTCGTCGTTTTCTACTCGCCGACATTCGATCTCAACGGCGAAGATGCTCCCGCTAAGCTGTTCGCTACCCACCGCGCTCTCCGTGACGTCTCTGTGAAGATGATCACTCTTCCCCCTCAGCTCATCGTCCCTATTCCCGCTGAGCAAATGGAGAGGACGACCCTTGGAAAACTCTCCAGGGCTCGTCTCGTCAACCAATTCAAGCAGGGCGGACTCGCCAAGCATATCGCCCGCGCTGAGGAGTTGTTGAGCATCGCTCGCGGTGTCAGCTTCGTTGCCCCGTCCACTGAGACTGAGAAGACCCTGGCCCATATCTACGCTGGCATCTTCAACCTCAATGTCAGCGACATGTCTGCTGGCGACAACTTCTTCGAACTCGGTGGTACCTCCATCGATGTTATCAGGCTCAAGCGCGAGGGAGAAACTGCATTTGAGTTGCTCGAAATCCCAACTATCCAGGTCCTTAAACACCCCGTTATCTCCAGCTTGGCGAAATACGTCGACTCTCTGATTTCCAAGGACGCGAGCACCGAGGAGTACGATCCTATCGTGCCCCTCAACCTCACCGGTAACAAGACCCCCATCTTCATGGTTCACCCCGGTGTCGGTGAAGTCCTCATCTTCGTCAACCTCGCCAAGTACTTCCAGAACGAGCGGCCCTTCTACGCATTCCGTGCGCGGGGTTTCGAACCCGGGCACCCCTTCTTCGGCTCCATGGACGAGATGGTTTCGTCTTACGCCGCAGCCGTCAAGCGGACACAGGCTCACGGTCCTTATGCCATCGCTGGTTACTCGTATGGTGGTGTCGTCGCCTTCGAGGTCGCCAAACGCCTGGAAGCCATGGGCGATGAAGTCAAGTTCACCGGTCTCATCAACATTCCTCCTAACATCGCGGACCGGATGCACGAGATCGACTGGACGGGTGGTATGCTCAACCTCTCGTATTTCCTTGGTCTCGTGAGCAAGCAAGACGCCAACGACCTCGCACCAGCATTGAGGCCCCTCACGCGCAGGGAACAGCTCGACGTCGTCTGGAAGTTGTCTCCTCCCGAACGTCTCCTCGAACTCCAGCTTACACCCGAGAAGTTGGACCACTGGGTGGACATCGCTGGCTCGCTCATCGAGTGTGGTAAGACATACGAACCGGGTAGCTCAGTTGGTGAGTTGATCATCTTCCCTCGTCCACCCTTCACTTTACTGACATGCTTGATTCCAGCGTCGCTCGATGTCTTCTACGCCAACCCACTGCGCGGTACCAAAGAGGACTGGCTGAACAAGCAGCTCAAGCCTTGGGCAGGCTACAGCCGCAGCGAGCCCACGTATACTGACGTCCCTGGACAACACTACACGCTCATGGACTTTGACCACGTCCCTGGTTTCCAAAAGATCTTCCGCAACCGTCTCGAGGCGCGCGGGCTCTAAGAATTGTCTGCGATCTATCATGGTGGGGTGTGAGGGGCATTTTTCAAGCTTTTTTTTTTCGCTATTCTTTCTTCATCATTCGACTTGACACACATCACAACACATTCTTTCTTTTCCCTGCTATTTTGCTATGTATCGTGTCCTAACGACACACAACACAATATATATGGTCGTCTTATAGATCGGGCGCGCTTCTTTTCTATTTTTCCTCTCTGATGTTACTATCTGACACGTCACCACCAGTGTAGGCTCTAGTGTACAGGGTCTTTTGTTTCCTACACATGTCATTGTAGAAATCTATCAGATGTTGTCATCATCACCCGAATCATGACCCCCTGCAACGATTGAGTGATTAAATAGGATGCGCAGCGTTGACTATGATGGCTGGATATCTGAATGCTCCGCCTTGCATCCCATACACTTGTCGAGCCTTTTCATGCAACTCGATATCATGCAAACATGCTGTTGGAGTCGAAGGTTGTCGACCCCGTTGTAAGCCTACCACCTTACCCAGGTACCTAAAACTAGCAGACAGACCGCCCGGGATACTGAATGCCAAGCATTCAGTATTACTGCCTTTTGGCGTCACGGTCTAAGGGGGCGGGCGGTTTAGCCTTACACCCGTGGTGTATATATATAGTAGCTCGATCAGATTATGCATATCGCTCGGGTCCCACAACGACAGCTCAAGAAATCAAGCGGCCCGCATTCGACATCCGTACGACGATGTCGGAAATGTTGACTAGGATGTGGACATGTCGAGTTTTACCGAAACGCTTGTAGAGCACGCAACCCGTGTGACGCATCGTCCGTCGCCCTGGTCGGACATCACCGCTGTCATCCCGCACTCATCAGCTAGAAATACCCCATGGCGGTGTGTAAAAGTACGAGTGTCCGCGCCTGCGGGGGGGGATGACCGACACATCGACTTGTAAGCTCGTTTACAAAGGTGGGTGGGAACGAACGGGCTTCCCCCCGGTGCCGTCGTATGGCTCGAACTGGTCCGGTCATTTAAAAACAGGGGGATGATGGTCGGATCACTCGGATACCACCGGGGTTGAGGCGTGATGTATGATATATGATACCCCGTGGGATATGTATACATCATGACATCCATGAACGAATCTTCCAGGTGCCGATTGTGCGGAGGAAAGGGAGGGGGGGGGCGAGACTTGATTGCAGCCATGTCCATCAGTCGATGTGTCGGATCAGGATGGCCGTTTCCCCCGGAGAGACCGTATCTCCACTCGTTGACGCACTCGTTTAATTGCCGGCGAGCGCCACGCAGTCCGAGATGCCGAGGGGTTCTGGTCAGCGGTTCCGCTCTTCTGCCCAGTGATCGAACGCGGGAAGGCATTCCTCGCTGATGGGGCCCAGAATAGCGTCGTTACTCTGATTGGAACTTGGGGGGGCCGGGAAATGGGGTGCAAGGCCACGCGAATAAGGGACCAGCCGGCCCACCGCGTCCCACATGACAAACAGCGTCTTTGTCGTTCAAACGTTCATGATGCGAGGTTCTCGGTACACCTCGGGGTCGTTGTTTGGTCTCGGCGGGGGCTCTTCGTCAGTAAAATGAACCCGAATCCCTTATATAAGTGAACAGCTGGCCAGACCATCCAAGGAGGAAAGCAAGGGACTAAGTCGTCGCCCACTGTCGTAGTACTTGCCAAGGTGGTCCCTGGTTTCTTGACCCTGGTCTTCATCGTTTGGCCTCGACGAACCGATTTGGATAAACCGTGGGCGACGTAGACGGCCTCTTATTTTTTTCTTAAAATGTACAGCGTGGATTGCGAACCTTGTGGCGAATAATTTTAGATTCTTAACTTTGGGGGTTCACAGCACCGTACCTATGTATACTCAGTCCGGTGTATGCCAATTGGCCGTAGGACAGGACCTCCGCGGTATCGCGCATCGAGCGTCCAAAAGACGGAGCACTGAAAAAGTTTATCTTGTTGCTGAGAGCTGGTCGTTTGGGGATTCAAACACTTCTGTTCATTACGCATATCCCTATCGTACAACTCCATCGACGCTTAAACACACGCACGAAAGCATATACACACTGTGGTCCCGAGACCAGAGATGTCGTGGCAGGCAAGATCCGAACACACGTTACGCGGCTTGGAGAGGGGAACGGCAGCCAAACGACGTGGCGGAAGTACCCAACTGGAAAGCAAGAATGATCGACTTGACAGAGGAGTACGATGCCAGTATTGCGGTCGCCAGACACGCGAGAGCGAGGATCACGTTCCAAGTGTTGAAGACAGGGTGTTCCTTGTCTGTCAAGCAAAGAGGTGACAGTCAGCAAAGGATGTTCAGGACTTTAAAAAAGGATGTGATCATGTGTGAACGTACAGCCACGTGCCCACCGGGAAATGTTCCACCAGCTATCAATTCTGGATGCCCGGGGGTTGTTGACATCATACGGACGGTCGTGGGACATCGCATCGACCTGCATGACATAGCCGAGAATCATGAAAGGTGGGAAA